>JACEFZ010008276.1:952500-1082500 GCA_014155875.1 Cepaea nemoralis
TACAGGTGTTCGCAAAGGTCATTGCCTGACGATCTGATCGGACGGACACGGGAACCGGGGAGATCGCGTTGTGGAAAAATGAACGGAGAAAAGCGATCAACGGGGTCGGATGCTTTGAAGTATTAGCGTACGGGGAACCCAGGGAAACAACGTAAGCACGGAAAGAAACGATCAACTAACCACTACGTGATTTCACCGCCTTTTGATGTGCAGGATACGTCAGAGACGAGTGTTGATTGTAGATCAAACAATCAACGGGAGACTTGGACACTCGGTATAAATTGGTAGAAAAGTGGTTTTGTATTTAGTGTGCAACCAAACTGGACGGAAAGCTGGATTTATGTGTCCTGTAAATGAAAAGAAATATCCTCCCTTACAATGGGATAGAGTGCTTATGTGCGGATAAATTTCGATTCTGGGACTTACATTAATTCTATATATATAAGGTAAAACTAACCTTAGAGGAATAGTTAGCACGGGGAAATATGTGTTTGTGCTTAGGGTTTACTATTGCTTTCTATTAGTGATTAGTTTAGACTGTAGTGCACTCATCTGTCTTATGTCTGAGTGTTCTTCGGAGGCTTCTCATTATGGCCGGAGAAAGACACTCACATAAGAAGTAGTTTAAAGCAGACTCATATACCTGATTGTATTATCCCACAGGTTTCAGTTATATTCCTGACATGTAAAGATCGTAAAGTCACAGGTGCAGTGAAAGTATGTCACTATAGCAAATTCAACCTAAACATTCTTTAAGAGTGGGTGACATAACGAATGACAAGAAACAGGTTTTTGTGAACCCCAGTGAAAGAACTTTACGTTATAAAAGCAGAGTAATAGGGAAAAATATATTGCAATTAGGTAATCACCTAAAAGAAACATTGAAGAACACGAGGACATTTACCATAGAAATAGACATTTATATAAAGTGGTGATGTGTATTCAGTGGTGGAATATACTACCTTCCAAAACAGGACATATCTGAACTTCAGTGACTTACCTTTATTGGATTATATTTCTGGTGATAAGACAGTGACACTTGTTTTTTCAAGAATTGGATTAAGTCCAGACTCAAGCTGAACGGAGCATCCAGGGTGAGAACGTTCCAATTCTATGTGTGATGTCCGATGTTTTGGCCGTTTGACTATGCTAGAGAAGACACGGAGACGAATGTTCAAAAGTCCTATCTTGCACTCACAGTAGCAGACACTAACAACTACATATACACATTCAATACATACAACTGACATAGTTTTCAACAATAAACAGGTTATTAATTGTTGGAGGAAACTGTTGTCAGGGTATGTTATGAAGGAGACAGAGAGAGACAGAGAGAGAGAGAGAGAGAGAGAGAGAGAGAGAGAGAGAGAGAGAGAGAGAGAGAGAGAGAGAGAGAGAGTATGAAAGACAGAAGGGAGGATTGTAGACAAAAGTCATTCAATAGTTCCAATATCAGAGGGATATTAAAGATGTGCTTCTCGAGTCCACTTTCCTCCAGGGACGGCAAGCTACATTAAATGGTGGAGCGAGCGGGGTAATACATAATACCCACATGAACTGGAGGCATAACAGGGCGTATGATAGAGGGGTTCCTGCATATTGGCACAGGCATAGCGGAGTAACTGCATGTTGGGACATACTGATTGGAATAAATATAAGTATACATTGATGACTTTTAATGGAAGGACGTCCATTGGATATATGGTGCCATTTCATTTAGGTTAGAGACATTACATTAATGTTGGGGACCTTACAGTGAGAAAGATTCGGACAGGGTGAATGTGGATAGGTGGTAAGACACATTACATACCTAGTCACACGGTCACACGTCTACATAAGTCTTTATCCTATATCTCCTCTTGTGGATGAGAGAGTGGTTGTGATGTACTGTGTGGTGTCGTAGATTAATAATATTAGATAGACATAGATAAATGATATAGGTTCTAGGTAGATTATCTGTTTATAGTGAGTACTTCTTACTGCTTTAATGTGTCTTTACTCAGCCGGCTGACTTACATTCTTAACTATGGCAACTCCTAAAGTAACTACAGCAGAACTAAGGGCCAACGGGGAGGCAATTGGTTTAGCTGGTTCGGAACTAACTGATTACATACAGGAATTACAGACTAGAATTGGAAATGGAAGAGGCTGAAAAGATAAGACAACATGAATACCGCATGAAAGAGCTAGAACTCAAGACACAAACTAAGAGAGAAATAGATGGAGTGGAAGGAAGTTCTTCTTCACCTGGTGCAACCCACATGATTGGACATGGGTACCATGCCATGAAGTTTCCCTTAGCTGTCTATGATCAGTCTAAGAAACGCTTTGATCAGTACGCTTCTCGCTTTGAAGCAATGTCAGTCGCTATGGGGCTGGATAGGAGCAGATGGGCTCTTAAATTATCCCAGGGATTAATAGGTTCGGGGTTCGAGGTGTACACACGCTTACCACCAGGACATGAAAATAATTACGAGGAATTAAAAGCCGCTTTGATGAAACATTTTGAAATCACAGCACAAACGTATCGGAAGAAGTTTAGATCGTCTAGACGAGAGCCTGGAGAGCTATTCGCCGCCTACAGTTTAAGGCTTAAATCATACCTCCAGAGATGGATGGACTTGGCAGAGTTCAAGCGGGACTATGAGAGTCTGGAAGAAATGATGGTGGTCGATCAGATGCGACAGCAAATGTCAGAACCACTGAAGACATTTTTAGGAGAACAAGGGGCGGAACGGCTGGATGTTGTGAATAAGCTGGCGGAAAGATTCACAGAAGTCCATGGGGAAGCTAAAGAACTAAGTACACAAAACAAAGGTCAGGAGAAACAAGAGAAAAAGAAACCTAGGAACTGGGAAGGAGAAAAAGGGGAACCTTATATAAAGACGCCATTGGAGAGTTCCGAGAAGGTGAAGGTAGGAAACAAGAGCACCTCGAATTCTCCAGAGAAACGACCGTGGTCGGAGAAGTGGTGTTCGATTTGTCAGTCGCCCTCTCATAACACGAAGGACTGCAGATCGAAACCTAAAAGTTCTTACTTCGCAGCATGTAATGTGACTCCTACGAAGGTGATCACAGACAAGGCTGAGGTCGGCGAAGGAGCTAGGAACAAAAACGACACACGGAAACCATGGAAGGGAAAATGGTGCACACACTGCCGGTCGAAAACACATAATACTGTGGACTGCAGATGCAAGACAGAAGACGCCAATTGCATAACCAACCTCGAGGAATCAAAAGAGGAAGGCAAGGAAAAGGTCGAGGAGATAGAACACACTCAGGACCAAGAGAGGCCACCTGTGGTCGAACTGATTGAAGTCAATGGCCAGCAGGTTGTTTGCCTCTACGATACCGGTTTGGATGTGGAAGCTGTGATAGACGCCAGCTTGGTAAGCCCAGACCAACTTACAGGGGAGACCATAGAGATACAGCCGGCAATGAGGAGTGCTGTTACCATGACGCTGCCAATCGCCAAGGTGGAGATTAAGTCAAGGTACTCACGGGCATTATTCCAGCAGCTGTATTATAGGACTCCTTATTTCCCATGATTATTGGCACAAAATATGTCTTTTTGGGGATGCCCAAACAGCCAGCCCACCAGGGAATAGTAGCCAGTGGATCTCAAGGGAAGGAAAAAGAGGCAGAGACACTATGCGACAACTCAGTGCTAGGGGAATTGCATACTGCCCAGAGGAAGGACACTACGTTGCGTCCTTGCTACAGGAAGCTGCAAAGAAGTGCTGAGCCACCAGAACGGGGACAGTACTTTCTGAAGAATAGACTACTCTATCGGAGAGCTGGGAGGGGAGACAACCTACATGAGCAGTGGGTGGTTCCGGAGACCCACCGTCCTCACATTCTTCAGAGTGGACACATCATAGCCGAGAATCGACATATGGGTGTCAGAGAGACATTGCAGCAAATTTCAGGCCATTATTGCTGGCCAGGAATGACCGGTGATGTACGCCGGTGGGTTAAGTCTTGTTCAGAGTGCCAGAAAGCACCACCCAACAAGTGGACTAAGAGTAAAATAGCTCTTAAAGTGGAAGACAAAGTGGAAGTGTGGGGTCCAGCAGAGACCAATATATTTCAAGTAGGATGGAAAGGACCTTATCCTGTGGAAAATGTTGTGTCCAAGAATACCTACGGAATCAGGATCGGGGGAGAAAGGAAAAATCTCCCTAGGCATCTCATTAAGAAATATGATGAGAGATCAGAGAGCAAAGCTTCGCACTTTATGGTGATGGCAGCCATTGAGAAAAAGGTTACCAGTCCAGACGAAGACCAGAGATCGCCAGTACAACATAGGAGGGCCTATGGGATAGTACGTGATAGGTCAGATTTACCTAACGAAGGAAGGAGGGAAATCACACGTCAGGAGAAGGACAACAGGGAAACCTTCACAAGTAACCACATTCAGAAGGGGTGGGTAACGTCGGGAAAGGAGAGAAATACCAGGACTCCAACCGAAGATTGGCTGACCAGATACCATATCGCCCAAGATGGTCCTGGAAGCAAAAGTCCAGGAGGTTTGGGAAAGACGACCCGGTCCAACGCGGACGAGGTGGAACATCCCCAGAGGCAAAGTCGGGGGAAACCAAGAACCAAGAGGACATGGAAGCAGTGTTACAATCAGGATGGGACAATCCGTCTGTATTTTGAGCCGTCGCTGACGCAAGTCGAGGGAAGGTCGACCGGAAGTACAGGAGCGATGAGCCAACACTAGTTTCAGTCGTGAGTAGTATAGTAGGGTGTCTATGAGGTCGCCTACTGGATGAGGAGGTGAGCCATGTGAGGATCCAGTCACATCATCAACACGTGATGTTCATAGCTACTTGGCAGAAGCTCAACGCATGGTGGATGTGATGGGCGTTGTTGCTGCAACAGGACAACTTCACAGTGGAATACATCCTTGGTAAGGAGAATGTGGAAGCGGATTTCTTATCTAGACATCCAACTTCAGAGGATGAGGATCATAGGTGGATCATAGGAATCAAAACTACATTGAAGAAGAATCGACGCGGTCAACTCTCTTAAGAGGGGGCCTATGTCACAGAATGATGATAGTTTAGTGATTCCCAGATAAATTAAATGTAACATTAATGGCAATATAGGAGAAGGGTTAACAATCGAGTCGTTCAATCTGAGAGAAGGATAAATGGAAGGTTATTGACGGATATAAAAATAGGATACAGGTGTTCGCAAAGGTCATTGCCTGACGATCTGATCGGACGGACACGGGAACCGGGGAGATCGCGTTGTGGAAAAATGAACGGAGAAAAGCGATCAACGGGGTCGGATGCTTTGAAGTATTAGCGTACGGGGAACCCAGGGAAACAACGTAAGCACGGAAAGAAACGAGCAACTAACCACTACGTGATTTCACCGCCTTTTGATGTGCAGGATACGTCAAGAGACGAGTGTTGATTGTAGATCAAACAATCAACGGGAGACTTGGACACTCGGTATAAATTGGTAGAAAAGTGGTTTTGTATTTAGTGTGCAACCAAACTGGACGGAAAGCTGGATTTATGTGTCCTGTAAATGAAAAGAAATATCCTCCCTTACAATGGGATAGAGTGCTTATGTGCGGATAAATTTCGATTCTGGGACTTACATTAATTCTATATATATAAGGTAAAACTAACCTTAGAGGAATAGTTAGCACGGGGAAATATGTGTTTGTGCTTAGGGTTTACTATTGCTTTCTATTAGTGATTGGTTTAGACTGTAGTGCACTCATCTGTCTTATGTCTGAGTGTTCTTCGGAGGCTTCTCATTATGGCCGGAGAAAGACACTCACATAAGAAGTAGTTTAAAACAGACTCATATCACCTGATTGTATTATCCCACAGGTTTCAGTTATATTCCTGACATGTAAAGATCGTAAAGTCACAGGTGCAGTGAAAGTATGTCACTATAGCAAATTCAACCTAAACATTCTATAAGAGTGGGTGACATAACGAATGGCAAGAAACAGGTTTTTGTGAACCCCAGTGAAAGAACTTTACGTTATAAAAGCAGAGTAATAGGGAAAAATATATTGCAATTAGGTAATCACCTAAAAGGAACATTGAAGAACACGAGGACATTTACCATAGAAATAGACATTTATATAAAGTGGTGATGTGTATTCAGTGGTGGAATATACTACCTTCCAAAACAGGACATATCTGAACTTCAGTGACTTACCTTTATTGGATTATATTTCTGGTGATAAGACAGTGACAATTGTTTTTTCAGGAATTGGATTAAGTCCAGACTCAAGCTGAACGGAGCATCCAGGGTGAGAACGTTCCAATTCTATGTGTGATGTCCGATGTTTTGGCCGTTTGACTATGCTAGAGAAGACACGGAGACGAATGTTCAAAAGTCCTATCTTGCACTCACATTAGCAGACACTAATCAACTACAGATACACATTCAATACATACAACTGACATAGTTTTCAACAATAAACAGGTTATTAATTGTTGGAGGAAACTGTTGTCAGGGTATGTTATGAAGGAGAGAGAGAGAGAGAGAGAGAGAGAGAGAGAGAGAGAGAGAGAGAGAGAGAGAGAGAGAGAGAGAGAGAGAGAGAGAGAGAGAGAGAGAGAGAGAGAGTATGAAAGATAGAAGGGAGGATTGTAGACAAAAGTCATTCAATAGTTCCAATATCAGAGGGATATTAAAGATGTGCTTGTCGAGTCCACTTTCCTCCAGTGACGGCAAGCTACAGAGAGCAGGAACTGGGGTTGCAGTTCACCTCACAGAAGACGAAGACTTCACATCTGAGGACGTCAGAGACTGAGGACGTCAACAGTTAGTTCGGCTCCTGGGCACGTACTAAATTTTCCCATTAACTCTTTCGCATACTGGTGGGCGTTTCCATTGTGAAAAACCAAAACAAACAACTTTAAAACTGAAAATACACAAAAATCCAATGTTAACAAATGTTTGACGACACAACCATGATGTAGCACTCTTCCGGTTGTGCGACTTTACTTTTCAGTTTACTGTAAGTTAAAATTCCGAAATGGAGCAGAAATGTATCAAATAAACCACTGATCATTCTGTGTCGATAAAACTACCAATTGCCACTTGTTGACGTCTTACTTTGTCTAGGTAACTTAATGGGTTCACACAGGTGTTAATTAATACAAACAATAAATACGTTCGCTATGATATAGCCGATTTATTGTGGCAATCTACAGTTGGCGCAGTGGGTTAAACAGCCCGCGCTTTACATCATCATCATATCACAGATTATAGAACATCAAACATTTCATATAACAAACTAGCACACTATCTAGCCTATGTTCTATCTTTATACAAAGAGCTAACGAGTCCCTCTCAGGCAGACACTTGTTGCCTGGTCTCAGTCCATTTGTCCTCTGATGGTTTTCCGCGTGTCGCTATTCGACGGGCGGTAACCCTGTTCGAGTTCCTCGTGGACCCCGCTTCAGGCGGGCCACATTAGTGTCCACGGACCCATGAACTCGAGGGTTGACCTTCGATAAGGTTCTGGACTTTTCTTAGTCTGAGCAACTCGGTTGTCTCTCTTGGGCTAGAGTTGCAGCCCTCTAATTCTATCTTTAGGTGAGGTGATGACAGGATTCCCCCTCTCCCCTCCTGATCTGGCTTGTTATTGGTCAATTAGATTTAATCTAATTCTGTCATCGACTCATCTAAAGTTAGGGTTTGTAGTTTGGTGGACAGTAACTTGGTAAACTACCTAATGGCATTAGTAACTCATGTATTCTACCATACACTACTTCTCTGATTTGCTAAAGAGATCACTCTGTCTCCTGTGTCCTTAACAATGCTTATCAGACCGAAGTTACGTGGCGTTTTAATAGTTGTATTGACAACTCGCCCTTCTCACGCACCCTATTGGTGCCCAGACAATTAATCTCTGGTTAAAGAGAGTTAACAGGACCGAAGTCCTGGCTAGTTAAGTACACTTTCAAATCTTGATTCGTGAGTGTATTTTAATACACTTTTACTCTCGTATGTCATCCAATGCTAAATATGTAGTTACGATGTTCTCTTATCCCCCTCAGACTACATGTGTCCCTGTTGGCTTGTTAGTGTGTTTGACTAATACGTTGATGTCTCTAATAAAGTGACTGTATTTTAAATTGAAAGTGTTGAGTTTTCAGGTTTGTGTATGTGCTGACTGGATGGTGTATTTCCAAGCGTCACGAGTTGGGATAACCTCAATCATGAATCCTTGCACTGTGTGCACTACATGATCCGGCATTCCAAGTAGTGATGCTTAGTTATATCCTAAATGCTAACCTAAGTATGTTAACTATTTACTAACTAAGCTAAATACTAAACTAAGTTCTATACATGTATTCACAATTTAGACAAGTTATGTACTTTTACATCAAAAACGCAGACAAATTACAATAAATACGTGTTGCGTACAATTTGTCCGCCAAGTGTATCGTTCTCTTATTTAATCCTTTCACACATTCATTCATTCGTCTTTCAAACACAATAGTATTCGATTAAAATATATAATTTAAGTTAAGGTAAATGTTATTGCCCTTGGAAACAATGGGCTAGGCGATATTCGCCCTTTAAGAAAAAACGTACTTTCTGTACGATGAAGGAAAAGTAGGTTATAATTTAAATAGAGACAATTGTATAGGACGGGTTTTCTTAGCCTCTGAATGGCACCGCCTGTAATATTAAAGTAGAATATGTACAAATTACAGGTTAACACAATTTATATACATCAATAATGGAAATATAATACATATTTAATTAAATTAACTAATTAATTAACTCCAACGATGATGTGCGTGTTGCCGTCCTGTTGTTCCTGTGTTTTGCTATAAATGTTAAAGTTCGTATAGCTGTCTCTTGCGTGTCGTAGTTGATGTCGTACTATTTCGGCTGTTTGCAATGTTTGTAGCAACAGTAAATTATGGGTTCTTTTCCATGTTTCGTATGAAATATTACAGTGTTCATGGTTTGTTCTGGTTGATCTTACTGGTTGAAATGAACACAGTTACTGTTTCTTGATGGTCTAGTAATAGAGTTTAGGCACTTGATGGTATAACTATTGAAGTACCGTGTTCATGGGTGTTGTAATAAACTAATCACTAAGAGAACTTAGGCGGTGTATAGGTACACTTATATGAAACGGTATAAAAGTATCACAGTATATAATATGGCTAGTGGTTGACTGAGTAGTGTCAATCTACTGGCGCATTTGACTGGCGTGATAAAATGTCGGCCAGAATATTATCGGTGCCCTTGATATGGCGTATTTCAAAATCATAATCTTCCAGCAATAAACGCCATCTTTGTAACCTGTGGTTCTTGGGCGACCCTTGGTTAAGGACTAATAATGGTGAACTGTCGGTGAGAACCAGGAAGTGGCTCCCTAAAAGGAACTTCGAGAGCCTCAGTATACAAAACAATAGGGCTAGACACTCCAATTCAATTGTTGCATATCGAGTTTCAGCCTTCTTCAGTTTCCTGCTCACGTAGAGAATAGGGTGTCTAATTCCGTCGACTTCCTGCATCAAGCAACCTCCTATAGCTATGGCGCTTGCATCTGTGGTTAAGATAAAAGGTAATTTTATGTTGGGTAATCGTAACACTGGAGGATTTGAAAAAATATGTTTCAATCTACACATTGCATCATCTAAGCTGGTACTTTTACAAATTTTCGATGGATGATCTCTAGTTAACATATCAGAAAAAACTGAGGTGAGTTCTGCCCAATGTGGAATGAATTTGGAATAATAATTAATGAGACCTAGTAAACTCCTAATCTGCTTCTTTGTAGTAGGTACTTCTAGATTCAAAATCTTGGAAACAATTTTCTCATCAGTCAATAATTTACCTTGAGAAATTCTATGACCGAGGAAGTCTATTTCTGTGTAACCTATTTCAACCTTGGAAGGTTTGATAGTAAGTCCGAAAAGAGAAATTTGGTCGAAGACTTGTTTTAGGGTAAGTAGATGAGAAGTGAAGTTAGATATCATAAAATGCAATAAGTGGTTTAATACCAGGATAATACAAGGTTTGTTAGAAAGGATAGGTTTGTAGTTATCCAGGATAGGCAAATTGTATTGCCGTTGTCGCTGTGTTAATGTGTCACTGATATGAATGTCGTCAATGCTCCCGTCGTTAGTCATGATTGGTATAGGGACTTCAGTATCGTCTATGTCCGTCTGATTTATCACCGGTGCTACTGTTTGTAAATTGTCTTCAATGTCATTGTCGTCGTCGTCAAGGTCAACAGTCAATATGTCGTCAGTTTTGTCGTTGTTGTAGCTAACACAGAACATCGGTAATGTCCATATCTCTTCGTCGTTTTTGTTGTCGTGAGAGTGCGTCGTTAACGATGCTTCGTTTGTCAAAGTGTCATTCTGTCGGACATTATCGTTTTGTCTTTGTCAACAGTTTGTTGCGTCTGTTCATTTGTGTCACTGTCATGTCTGGCATAGGACGGACTGTCATTCAGTTGGGTGATTGTCCTTTTGTTTTTGTCATCAGTTCGTTTCATTTGTCTACTCGTTTCCGTGTCTTGTTTAGCATAGTCTAGTTTCAACCCATTTAAATTGAATATGTCCACTTTTCCATGTACTGAAATTTTGTACTCAAGTCCAGAAATTGTTCTGATACTTTCAAGAGATCCGTGCCAAGAGGTTTCAATACAATTGTTACATAAAATATACAATAATAATACAAGCAATTTCAATCTGTAACATGGTTTTGATACAAATGTTTTTGAACATTTCTGTTCTTTTCCAATATTGATGTTAGTTGAGTTGGGTGCGAATGTTTCTAATGGTTGTTGTAGTTGGTCCGTGTTGGTTTTGTGGGTTGTCTGTCGTGTAATGGCGTTTGTGTCGTGTGTGTTTTGTAACACATTTACAGGTTTGGTACTTTGTAGCATGGGAGTGACCTCAATTCGAGGTTTTAATTCGGTCGTCTCGTTAAAAGATTCGACCGCCCCTGCGTTGTACACCTCGGTAAATTCTTTTTGAATAACCTCAGTGTTTGTCTCCCTTGGTATTTTGGCAGTTTGAGACAAATTAACATGGTGTTTCTCTTTAATATCGGTATTTGTGTGGTGGATACCGTGTTTTTCTTCCCAGTCTTTAATTTCTTTGTCAGAGCATGGATGGATGTTAGGTAAATTCCCAAGTATGATATCTGCGATTGGGTCTTCAAGGACAGCGCACAAAAGTTGTCCTGATATATATGGTGTTTGAATTTCGACCATCGCAAGGGGGTATCTTTCTATCGTACCTGAAAATGTGCGACAGTTAACATGTCTGTCTGTGTAGTCTGTGGTGTTGACTAATGTTTTCTTTACCCCACAGAGCGTTGCCCCGGTATCGCGGATTAATGAGCACTTTTTCTTGTTCACGAAGCCTGTCAAAAATGTTAGCTTCCCTGTGGCTGACAAAGCAGCGTTGGCTGTCTCATTTGCAATAGGTATCGTGTGGCCACATGGTAATGATGGATCTAGTTGGAATTTCGTGCAAGCGTTACATGTTTCATCTACAATGGTGTTAACTATATGTACAGCATTACCAAGCTCGCTTTCATTGTCATGCTGATTATAACCTTCAATCAGTGAATCCGTCTCATCATCAGAAGACGTTGCTACTAATGCAGCGTTAGCTTGCTTCAGTAACTTACGACCTTCACAATATCGTGAATAATGTCCCCAGCTTCTGCAAAAGTAACATTTTACAGCCTTTTGGTACGCGTTACGTTTTGCTTTCTGTTTATCCACCATCATTTTTAGGTGGTGGGGATAGTTCGGTGACTTGTCGCACATTTCGTAAGCGTTGTGTGTCAAACTGCAATACTGGCATTTTGCTACTTTATCACTGTTGGATCGCGGTTTAAATTTGCCTTGTGTTTGCTTGGAGTACTTAGTATTTATTACTGCAGCTGCTGTGTCATTGTGGCTAATGTTGAGTTGAAATATATCCCTGTTTGCTGTGTAGAATGCATTGCCTTTGGATTCAATTTCTTGGATGGTTTTGCAATCCATCTGTTTTAAAAATTTTGCAAACTGTGTGGGGATGGTGTTCACAATTTTATCTATGATGATTAGTTCTTTAAGTTTATCGTGGCTATTGTTGGTTTTCGCCGAGTTTATCCATTTAGTGCATATGTCTTGTACTGTACTAACATAATCTATGAATGTTTGGTTTGGTTGGGGAGCTAATTTTGCAAATTGTTGTTGGTACCCTGCAGTGTCTAACGAAAAATGTTGGAGAATGCGTTGTTTGAGGTATTCGTAGTCTTTTCGCATCTCTTGTGGTACTGTTTCTATTACTTTAAGCGGCTCGAGAGCCAGATTTCTCATGAGTATAAAAGCCCAATCTGCCTTAATGATTTTATGGTAGGCCATGAGACATTCGAAATTTTCTAAATAGGCGGAGATGGAATCTCCTGCACAGAAAGCCTTAACGAGACCTTTATATTTACTATATTTCTGTTCCTCTTCTTTATTTCTTAATTTGTTTATTGATATCTCTGTGTTGGACTCTATTTCCATCTGTTTCAATTTCAACTGTGTATCAGCGTTCAATTGGGCCTGTTTGGCCGCTGCGTCGAGCTCCATTTGCAATTTCTTTTCCGCTGCCTGTAGTTGCTTTTCTTCGGTCTCTCTTTGCAATTTTCTTTCTTCTGCATCTTGTTGCAATTTTCTTTCTTCTGCTTCTCTTTGCAATCTTCTTTCTTCGGTCTCTCTTTCTTGTTGCAATTTTCTTTCCTCTGCTTCTTGTTGCAATTTTCTTTCCTCTGTTTCTTGTTGCAATTTTCTTTCCTCTGCTTCTCTTTGCAATCTTCTTTCTTCGGTCTCTCTTTCTTGTTGCAATTTTCTTTCTTCTCTTTCTATTGCTCTTTCTTCACGGGCAATATTTTCTGCGTGCGTTTTCTGTGCCCATTCTGACAGTTTCTCTTCTTTATAACCTAACTTTATTCCCTGCTCAATGCATTTATCTAAGCTTGACATTTTGGATTTTATTTATTAGTAATGTTTATAGAGTTATTTCCCTTATCAAAAACTTTGGTGTCTGGAAAAATTTGGTTGCCTACCTTGTTTATTAATGTGTAACTCAAAATGCAAAGTTATAATGGTGGCAAGGTCATGAATATACAAACAAATAAATATGAAATACAATAATATATTGATGATAATGAGAATGGGAAGCACAGCTTAGACTTTACAATGAGTATGATCTGAAACTTAGCTCTGAATAGTAGCGCTCGATGTTGTCGTTCTTTCGTCACTGCTGGGAAAAGTTACACTGCGTTGCACGCGGTCCTCTCTGTCACACAACTTAGTGGCTTGAAAAAAATCACATGTGTTGCCCACGGTATTCTTTGCGGCACAATCTGCTCGTAGAGCAAGAAACATTAGTCACGGTCAACGAAAAAAAAAAAAAAAACAAAAATGTCATAGTTATGTTAAACAGTTATACATCGTTAACAGACCACTAATATTGTGGTATAAGGTATGGACTTTGTTTTGAGACTGTTGAGGGACTCTGTTTAATCTGATTACTTTTATTCTATTGCTAGATAGCTACTAAATATGTTAAACAATTTATGGTTAACAATTTTCTTCTATTTTAACCAAACAATGTGATATGAATAAATAATTTTACATGACATTTCACAGTTATTTTATAACATATTATGTCAAAACCGGTACTAGCCCCCAAAAACCTGTTGACGTCTTACTTTGTCTAGGTAACTTAATGGGTTCACACAGGTGTTAATTAATACAAACAATAAATACGTTCGCTATGATATAGCCGATTTATTGTGGCAATCTACAGTTGGCGCAGTGGGTTAAACAGCCCGCGCTTTACATCATCATCATATCACAGATTATAGAACATCAAACATTTCATATAACAAACTAGCACACTATCTAGCCTATGTTCTATCTCTATACAAGAGCTAACGAGTCCCTCTCAGGCAGACACTTGTTGCCTGGTCTCAGTCCATTTGTCCTCTGATGGTTTTCCGCGTGTCGCTATTCGACGGGCGGTAACCCTGTTCGAGTTCCTCGTGGACCCCGCTTCAGGCGGGCCACATTAGTGTCCACGGACCCATGAACTCGAGGGTTGACCTTCGATAAGGTTCTGGACTTTTCTTAGTCTGAGCAACTCGGTTGTCTCTCTTGGGCTAGAGTTGCAGCCCTCTAATTCTATCTTTAGGTGAGGTGATTGACCAATAACAAGCCAGATCAGGAGGGGAGAGGGGAATGGAGCAGAAATGTATCAAATAAACCACTGATCATTCTGTGTCGATAAAACTACCAATTGCCACTACAGTCCGTCCAATGGGGCACGAGATCGGCCCGTGGTAGCGAAAGAGTTAATTACCTCCCATTTATTTCAGCTGTTAGTTCGGCCCCCTGGGTAGTATTGGAGCTTCCCATTGGTGACATTCCATTTATGTCAACTGTTAGTTCGGCCCCTGGGTACGTATTGGGGCTTCCTACTGGTTACCTTCCAGTTATGTCAACATTTAGTTCGGTCCCTGGGTACAAATTGAAGCTTCCCATTGGTTACCTTCCATTTATGTCAACAGTTAGTTAGACCCCCTGGGTACGTATTGAAGCTTCCCATTGGTTAACTTCCATTTATGTCGAGTCTTGTACCGTCGTCTTCAATGCCGCGTGTTTCTGGGAATTGTCTGGGATGGAAAGGCGGCCAATAAGGAACTGGTCACATCCACCTTGCATGTTGTGATTTAGTATATGTGAAGATCTACTATTTTACACACTAACAGCAGTACCTACTATTTCATTACCTTCTTACCCACTACGGAATGTCTACCGTACATATTGATAGACCTCACGACCTCATGCATTGTGACATCTAATGATCATTAGCGGACGCATAGAGTATTGATACTTCCATTAGGTTACCCCTTACGACCTCGAATTGGGTTACAATGTAATTTAATTTCCTTTTTGTGTGGGATTTTATGCAACATCTTCATGTCCCCCGTAATAAAATGTGTGCAATATGTGTTCAATAACCAGGTTGCCCTACTGACCTGGTAGCCAGACCTGGCACTTACCCACTCAAAATAGCCTTTGACATAGTTTCTGCAACCTCGGATTAAAGGCGCTGCTTTCAGGTTCCATTTTCCAGTTATGCTGTGACTTGTGAAAACTAATAACCATCGCGTGTTATGTTTTCCTATACGTGGTCTGTATTGTTCAATATGTATTGATACAAGTAGACTACATAGAATGCGCTTGATGGTCGAGAAAGTAGAGGTCAGTAGGATCTGATACATGTAGGGGACTGTTTGGCGAGGAATACCTGGATGATATCTCCATGACTGAGGGAGGGGGTACCTGGATGTAACCTTTGTGATAGGGTGAGTGGGATGCCTGGATGAGACCTCTATGATAGGGGGGGGGGGGTGATACATGGATAAAACCTCCGTGATGGACGATACATGGATGAGACCTCTCTGACTGGCAATACGTGGATGGCATATTAATAGTTGTAGGACGGGGATGCATGTATGCGTCCTATCTGATGGGCGATACATGGAAGAGACCTCTTTGATGGGGGACGCTTGGATAAGACCTCTCTTTAATGTCACATTCCAGCTATCTACAATAATTGGAAGGTGACGTTTAATGGAAGCAAGCTTACTATTTTATAAAATCTGCTTTACTTTATCGTCGAAATTGTATGTGTGTTTGTTATTTGATCTTTTGTATACATTCCTAACACTTTTTCATCGCCGCCAGCATGTGCCTTGTCAGATGGTGCAGGCGTTCCTGCATTTTCTTAGATACCTGTACTCGGTGTCCAGACTCACGTGTATTGAAGCTATTCCCCATGTCACTGCCTTAGGTGAAGCTTGTAGGGCTATACAACTCATTGGGTTCGAACTATGTCCACATGCCATAAATATCGTCTAAGGTGAATGATAGATCTGGCTAATGATGACACCTTATTTACGGAGGTAGGCAATTCACAGTATTGTGTGAATATGTGTGTTGCATATTTTACTTTATCTTGTTGTGTCGTACATCTAAAGCACACTTGCTTTTTCAAAGAGGCGTTGACGTCATTTGGAGGCGGCATGTTCGACTCGGTGTACCGGCAATTTTCAGTCGACACACTGTCTAGTTTGTCCTTTGATTTCTAATTGTTCCCGTGGAATTGTTCCTTACGCTGTTTCAACGGCTTCAATGGCTCCCTCGCAGTTAGAAAAATAAGTATCCGGCAGTGCGCTTGCTTACCAAGACAGTGGGCCGGGCTCAACCCACCAGCGACACCAGCACGTCTCTGAGGTCGACCCATGCTCATAAACATCGGTACCAGAAACGAGTCCAAGTTCTTTGAGTGAATAAAAAACAAACGAGAAGTAGATTGTGAGCTTTACTGAAACACGATTAAAGGAAACAAATTGGACGTTGTGGCCAAAGCCTTCGTCAGCACAGAAAAAACAAACACAAACCGACACACAACTACATGAAACACACTACATGACAATATTAAGGGTACTTATCTGAATCTGTATCCTTGTTTGGAGTGACTGACGCGTTAGACGACAATCAAACTATCGTGTCTAGGAAGGCTAGGTGATGATGAAGGGAACTAGCATTTCGATCCAATATGTGGTGGTCTAGAATATGTTAATGTATAGGGTGTATTTTTAATGATTGTGCAGTTTTTGAAAATATTGCCTGTCCAAGTTTTGTATTCACCCTCTGTGGAGTTCATGCAACACAATGCAACACAATAGGTAAATACAAAACTTGGAACGGCAATATTTTCAAAAACTTCACAGTCATTAAAAATACACCCTGTATATGCAGCTACACGGATTCAGGTTAAAAACAAATGCGACCAGTGCTCGCAAATCGATCAAGCCTAAAATGGGTACCAAGAATGTTGTAGGAAGAAAAGGCGGCCTGTGTGATACTGACTACATCATCCACCCAGTGCCGACTGGTCTATGAAAATATGGATCTAGCACCATATGCCGGTGAGCCTTAAGATGTGTAAACCGGCTCTTTATACACAGTATGCATTTCTAATGACTGTGAATTGTTTGAAAATATTGCCGGTCCAAGTTTTGTATTTACCTATTATGTTGCAAGAACTTTACAGAGGGTGAATACAAAATTTGGACGGGCAATATTTTCAAACACTGCACAGTCATTAAAAAAAAAAAGTACAGCAGCAGTATATATATATATATATATATATTGGCACCTTGCCGTCTTGACAGACGATAGTTGTGCTTTAAAAAGGCATAATAACTTTTAACTATGGCGGTAGCGAATGTGACTGATAAGGTCAATTCGCGCTGTAAATGTCCGTTCACAGTGGGTGCATGTGAACACGTGGTCATTTCCACCATCATGCACCATCTTACGTCTCACACGCTCGGTGTGTGACTTATCTGCAATAATTTTCTACTTTGTCTTTATTCCATTTCTGATGTTTGCCCTCCATGCAACACGTTCAGCGGCGACTTGCTCCCAATGTGCATTATCAATGCCTGTATCAATCATGTCCCGCTTACACACATCTTTATATCGTAGTAGAGGCCGACCCTGAGATCTCTTACCCATCTGTAATTCACCAAAAAAGATATCCTTTGGTATTCTACCATCATCCATCCTCCTAAGATGTCCTATCCATCTAAGTCTACGAAGACTGAGCATGGAATAAACCGTCACACAACCTGATCTTTCCAATACTTCAGTATTTGTGATTTTGTCTTGCCACTTAATACCAAGAATTCTTCGCAGACACCGCATATGAAAGCTGTTTAAATGTTTCTCTTGGTGTGAGTAAGTTGTCCAGGTTTCACTGCCATAAAGAAGAGTACTAAGGACACAGGCTTGATAGACAAGGACTTTTGTTTTGGCAGTAAGCTTCCTGTTCTCCCAGACTCTTTTACTTAACCTGTTCATTGTTGTTGCTGCCTTACCAATCCGGATGTTGATTTCCTGATCTAGGGATAATTTGCTATTTACCACTGATCCTAGATATGTAAAATGGTCTACCATCTCTAGTTCGGTGTCGTCAATAAAGATTGATGGTACCCCATGTGCACCTTGTGACATAATCTGTGTCTTCTTTTTGCTAATTGTTAAACCAAATTCAGAACAAGCATTGGAGAATGCAGATAGTAGACATTGCAATTCTTCCTCAGAGTGGGTCGTAACTGCAGCATCATCTGCAAAAAGCAACTCTCTGATCAGTACCCTCCTAATTTTGGTCTTGGCCTTCAATCTCTGAGCATTGTAGAGGCCGCCATCTGAGCGTGAGTGAATGTATATACCACCATCCTGATCACGAAAGGCATATTTCAGTAGAAGTGAAAAGTATATTCCAAAGAGGGTGGGAGCTAGTACACAACCTTTCTTAACTCCACTCTTGATTTCAAACTCTTCAGAAGTTGCACCATCAAACTTGATTATACCCTTCATGCCTGTGTGGAACGATTCCACAATGGACAGAAGAGTTGGTGGGCAGCCAATCTTCTTTAGTGCCTTGAACAGACCCTCACGACTGACCAAATCAAATGCCTTTGTGAGGTTGATGAAGGCAATAAACAGTGGTTGATTCTGTTCACAGCATTTGTCTTGCATTTGTCGCAATGAGAATATCATATCAATGGTTGACCGGTTCTGTCGAAAACCATACTGTGATTCGGGGTAGACTTGATCTCCTAGGACTTGAAGTCTGCGCAGAACAATTCTGGCAAATACTTTTCCAACAATACACAGAAGTGAGATACCCCTATAGTTGTTGCAGTCGCTTCGATCGCCCTTGTTCTTGTACAGTGTTATGATGCTTGAATCTTTGAAATCCTGTTGGACTTGCCCTTCTCGCCAGCATAGCTCTATTAGCTGGTGGATCTGTATAGTGAGTGTGTCTTGCCCACTCCTGATAACCTCTATTGGAATCCCATCCTTACCTGGAGCCTTGCCAGATGCAAGTTCATTTATAGCTCACTTAACTTCTGTTATGGTGGGAAGTGTGTCCAGATGATCAAGAGTTGGTAGAGCCTCTATGGCGTTGAGGGCATCATCCGCTAGTTTGGTCTCACTTGAGTAAAGCTCCAAATAGTGCTCTACCCATCTGTCCATCTGCTGTTTCTGATCAGTTATGATCTCTCCAGTCAAGGTTTTCAATGGTGCACTTCTTTTGATCACTGGACCACGGGCTTTCTTTATTCCTTCATACATGCTTCTTATATTTCTCTTATCACTTGCGATTTGAATGGACTCACATAACTTGATCTAATAATCATTTGCAAACTGCCTGGCAGCCTTTTGCAATCCTTCCTAGCTTCCCTTAGCTCACTCAGAGTGTTACGCGTTGGCCTTTCCTTGTTTCGTAAGAGAGCTATCTTCTTCTTATCAATCAAGGGCTGCAGAGTCTCGCTGTTTGCCGCAAACCAGTCCTGCCTCTTATGATCCACATTGCCCTACACCCCTACGGCAGTTTTATAAAGAGTTTCCTTAAGTTGACCCCACTTTTCATTTACTGTACAATTTTCTGGCGTATCAGGGAAAGCGTCTTCAAGTTGCTGTTGAAACTGAAAGTACTTTTCAGGATCGTGAGTGTTAATAATATTAATCATGGGGCTAGATTTGTGTTTAGCTGTGTAGATTCTCTTTGGTCTCAGTCTAACCCTTGCAACAACCAAAGAATGATCTGTATCACAGTCAGCACTGTGGTAACTTCGAGTCAATGATATATGGTTCAGATGTTTTCTCCGTGTGATGATGAAGTCCAGCTGGTGCCAATGGCCGGATCTTGGATGTTTCCATGTGACCTTATGCATCTCTTTTGTTTTAAAAAAGGAGTTTGTAATACATAGGTCATTTCTGGTAGCAATGCTCCAGCAGCCTTTGCCCATTTTCATTCATGCGACCGATGTTGTATTTTCCAAGCACACTGGCCATGAACTCGAGTCCTTGCCCACACGAGCATTGAAATCACCGAGCATATAAATGTAGTCAGATTTTGGAACTGCCTTGATCACGGAGTCTAACTCCTCATAGAACGAATCCTTCACATCATCAGAGGAATCGAGTGTCGGTGCATATGCAGTAATAATGGTGGCAAAACCACAATAGGTTGCCAAGCGCAGGGATAATAGTCTTTCATTTCCTTCTGCTGGAATGTCAATCATTCCCAGTAGCGAATTCTTCACTGCAAAGCCCACACCGTGTTGCCTTTTTTTTCTGCCTGCCCTCTACCCTTCCAAAAATAGGTGTAATTGTTTTCCCTGAGTGACCCATCTCAGCGAGGCGAGTCTCATGCAGGCCAGCAATATCAATGTTAAGACGACTGAGTTCGGCATCAATCACAGCCGTTTTTCTCACATCGTCAATATTTGTCAAGTCAGTGGAGAATCCTGGACACATGGTTCTCACATTCCAGGTTGCAAGCCGTAGCTTGAGGTTTCTATTTTTATTTTTATTTGTACCTGGTGCATTGGTTTTACAGCCTGCGATTCAGATTTTGTCCTAGCCCCAAGCACCCATTGAAGCAGGCAGGCTGTGGCGGATCAGCACCCAATTGGCTGGGGAATGCCCAGCTTGAGGCGGGCGGTAGCAGATCAGTGACACCTGTAGGTGTCTCCTACCGTCAGAGGCAAGGCGTGGCTCCCCATGTCTACACAAATTGACAGGGACTTATGACCCGTAACAGTTGCCTCTCGCTTTGATTCCAAGACCCGTTAAGACCAGGGATGGAGTTATTGCCTCTCCATAGCACAAAACCTGGGCTAAAATATAGAGATCATGTGTTGCCCATGCAGCATGATCCCTCTCTCGGCCTGCCTAGTTCACTCCAGAGGAAAGGTAACACCTTTACATCTGGAACAAGACAAGCTGCAAAAGCAGCCGGATCAGCAAAGCAATGCTATAACTGTTCGCCTGTCGGAGCTTCGATCCTAGACCAGCCGCCAACCAAGGCTTAGGGCCTGGTCTGCCCTGCCATGACATTTTGTCTTTAGATTGCATTTCCTCGCACCAGGGTAAGGCTTGTACCCTCCCAATTGCGCTCTTCCACCCGAAGCCGTTGGCACAATGTGGGGTGTCGGGTTTGGTAAGCGCCGCACAACGTTCGGTGCTAATACAAAGCAGGTAGTACCAGTCTACTGTTATACGGTAGCTCAGTCATATCTGACTAAGACCTGACACTTATATTATATATATATATATATATATATATATATATATATATATATATATATATATATATATATATATATATATATATATATATATATATATATATATATATGTCTTGTATCCGTTTAAAGTGTCGTCCCTGGAGTGGGGGAATCAACACCCACATTATATTTTAACCCCTTATCATTATCCTGGAGAATCGACTAGATTCCGTCCACCACACTCCCTCAGTTTATGGACACCTCTTTCTCTCTCTCTATTACTACTGGATCATGCCCCCTCTCATTCTTCCCCAACGCAACATACTCAACAACTCTAGCTTCTAAATATTAATAACAATTAATTTATTAAAAGAAGAGTGTAATGTATGTGCGAAGTGTATGCGAAGAATGTGTGTCGTATACTATAATGTGCGTAGAATCAGACCAGCAGATCAGTAGCCAGGTCAGATCATCCTAGCAAGGTCACACCACAGCACACTATCTCAACACACAAAGACCTCACCGAGCGATGTGTTTCTCCTGCCAGACGCTGACTTTCTTCGGTAGCTACTTGGTAATCCATATACATGATCATCCGAAATAGATTCAGTCTATAGTTTAACACTGATAATGGATCGCTTACACACTGTATACTATAGGTCCCTATAGTTCCTAAATGTACCAATCTCTGTACTGGGAAAATAGATGTCACTGTTACTGGTAACACACTTGATTCTATCTCTTGTCTAGATTGTCACAGACACAATGTCTCTTGTAATATTCCACTGGAATCTACAACTCCATGTGAATGCTACGTTGAGTGTTCCTTTTTAATCTTTAGTGTTCATTTGATATGTGGTGTAAAAACGAACATCACCCATCCGATGTAAACCCTATCACACAGGAATCGTTTATATGGTTTTGCTCAACTGAGCCATGTTCCCTGATAATGGGCCCAGCATAAACACCATTGTATAAACGTTCTTCTCTGAAGTTATTCATCTTAGTAAAAACATTTACTGTTCATCTTGTGTTCTTCCTAACCGGAGTAGAACTTCACCAAAACCAGTGTAGAGCTTCCTAGTAACTGGCGGGGAACCTGTTAGAGAAATAACACACCTGGTGAGAGCACTAGTCACTGATCTTACTAGCTGAGTGTAGGCCTACGGCCTCGCTCAGATAATTATCAGCGGACTAAACTCTGTCATGGAGCAGAGGAGCTCATCACCTTGGTCCGAATCAGCATAAGACAAGGAAAGACCAATGTACAGAGTGCAGATCCCCAGTAGGCACCCCACTGGAAGATCCCACCCTTGGACTTTTCCCCTATCTCCCAACCCATCTTCAATCTCTCCAAATATCACCCCACTACACTATTCTCACTAGCAGAGCTAATTCTCACCTCACTACCCCATTATCCACTAGCAGAGCCATTTACCCTATCACCCTAGCTAGTTTTTACCATGCAGCTGTCTACAGTCGCCGACACTCTTTTACTACTTAACCACAGCGCAACACACTACGTTAAAGTCCTAAACTCTAACTATCTTCAGTCTATCCCACATTAATTATACCTAAATACAATCTATGGAGTACCTTATGTAACACTGCTTTACTCCTGAATCACATCTACATTTTGTCATGACAGGCACGTGTATAATAAATTTAATTAATCCCGCACACGGTAGATGTTCTCCAAATTCATACAGAGCTAGCAAAAAAAAAAACCGTCCGTCTTAGGCCAACTCTCTTGTTTACAATCGCGGTAACAAGTTTGGTTTTTCCAACAGTCTTGGATCGTTCTAGTGACTTCTTTTGATCTCAACACCAGATGGTCCCAAGGGCACACAATCGGTTTCTAACCTCACAAGAATATTTCTTTCCCCCTTGTTCAACCAGCTCACCAGTCTTCTCCCTTGTTTCGTCAACCAAAACAAGCCAGCGCGTTTCCTGCATTCTCCCGATCGGGCCACAACAACATGCCGACATTTCGTTTGATGTAGGAGAATTCTCAAGGACTCCAGACTGATTTGTTCTCACCGCCTCCAGTAATAAACAACTTGCAGCTGTGAATCAGACCGTCTTTGTTATCTGTATCATCTGATTGTTAACTTACAGTGATTCTGCGACAATACACACACACATATATATATATATATATATATATATATATATATATATATATATATATATATATATATATAAATTTATATATATATATATATATATATATATATATATATATATATATATATATATATATATATATATATATATATATATATATATATATATATATATATATATATATATATATATATGCATACAGTGAATGCATAATGAGAGCAACTGGAGGACACTCAGAACCCTTCACCGTAAGATCCGGAGTACAGCAAGGTTGTGTCCTGTCCCCTCATAACATATATAGACAACGTATGAAAGAAACCAGCTAAACAGAAACCACAAGAACACTGCATGAAGAGAACACGGAAGAAGAACCATCTGCAAATCTAACCATTAGAGAACTCCTGTTTGCGGACGACCAAAATCTAATAGCAAAATCGGAAGCTGAATTACAAGACCACATGGATAGTATAAATGAAATGTGTAGGGAACATGACATGAAAATTAGCACAAGTAAAACAAAGGTAATGACTGTAACTAAAGAAGAAAAAGCAACAACGATTCACCTAAACGAACATCCTTTGAAACAAGTAACGAGTTTCAAGTACCTAGGAAGTATAATATCATCAAATGGCAAATCAGAAGACGAGATCGAAAATAGATGCAATAAGGCAAACCAACTCATTGGACAAATTGCACCAATACTAAAGAACAAACATGTATCAATAACTACCAAGAAAGCACTTTACAACACAATCTTCCCACCAACTCTATGTTACCAATGCCAAACCTGGACAATAACAGAAAAAGAGAAAAGAAAAATCACAATAACAGAAATGAGATTCATGAGAAGACTACTCAATGTATCAAGAAGAGATCAGATCAGGAATGGAGAAATCAAGACTAAAGTAGGTGTTGTAGCTGCACTATATTTTATTAGAAGGCAGCAAGTCAAATGGTTTGGCCATATAAGTAGGTTACCAGCTAACAGTATACCACAACAAGCAATGATGTACAGACCAGATGGAAACAGAGGAAGAGGCCGACCACGTAAACGATGGACGCAGGGAATAACAGAGTCCATGGGAATATCGATACATGAAGCCCATAAGCGGGCACTCTCCCGCTGTTTATATTTCACCTCTACACCAGAAGGTACAAGAGGAACATGATGAGATTATATATATATATATATATATATATATATATATATATATATATATATATATATATATATATATATATATATATATATATATATATATATATTGACGTGGGTAACGCAGATAAACCAGATTCGGTAGCGGATCGCGTCACGTTGGTTACTTACGGGTGTATCTGAGAAGGTCGCTCAGAAAGCAATGGCAAACTACTGAGCGTAAATTTGCCAAGACATCAACAGCAGATGAAAAATGCTTGCATTGACTGCAATGTCCTGTAAAGGATATGCGGAATATATATATATATATATATATATATATATATATATATATATATATATATATATATATATATATATATATATATATATATATACATATATATTCCGCATATTATCCTTTACAGGACATTGCAGTCACTACCAGTAATATACCAATAATATATATATATATATATATATATATATATATATATATATATATATATATATATATATATATATATATATATATATATATATAAAATAGCATATTCACACCAACTCTATTCTACTAATGTCAAACATAATGTCATTATGCAATTCACGCTTACACAAAAAGTAGGTCTGCATGGCCGAATGCATAATAAGAACGCACGTTCTTAAACATCCGGTGTGCTGATGCTGAGGTAAGGGGTTCAGCCTCTACGCCGGAATGTTGACCTATCGTCGTTGACTGGGAGACGTAAATTGAAGTTGAAGTGATGGCGTCTGATCAAGTCTGATGGCGAGGAGCACTGGTAATAAGGAAAGCTAATTCACACGTAAAAATCAGCTCAGTGCTACTAGAAATAGTTTGTAAGAACTAAACTTGAGTTAAAAAGAGAGCGAGTGCTAAAAAAAAAAAAAAACCCACACACACACACACACACACACACACACACACACACACACACACACACACACACATACACGCACACACACACACATACACACGCCCGCCCGCACGCACGTACGCACGCACTTAGGCAAAATCAAAACCTAAGAGATGGGATGCTTGAGAAGAGCTGCCAACTTAGCTATCTGAGGATGAATACGAAATGATATTATTCTACAGACAGTGGGATCAGCACCTCGTGCCACATATATTGAAAGGCAGAAGATCAAATGGTTCGGCCATCTCGTTAGAATGCAACAACATCAACTACCAGCACTGGCCCTACATCACAGAAAATCTTATTCGAGATCAAGGGAACGCCCGAGAAGGAAATGGATTGACGACATCGAGACTAAAATGTTGAATTCTCGTCGTGAACTTAGGGACGTACATTACAAGTACCTCTGAATTCGAAGTTGTTTTGCCTGATGGCGAGGGACACTGGTAATAGGAAAAGCTCATTCACACGCAGAAATCAGCCCAGTGCATTAGAAGTAGTAGCACTTGTATGGACTATGCTTGGGTTCAAAGCCAGCGGAAGCCAAAAAAAAAAAAAAAAAGGCACAGTCCACGAAATGACACTGTCCAGTGCCACCCATCGGGCGGTGGGACATCAACTATTCCTCCCCACGAAGCTTCACGGCAAAAGAGAAAGATTATTAACACTTCCCACCCTATCGATTGTATCTGCCATGTTGCTGTCTTCACTTTTACCTTTTAGTCTAGTATCGTATTATAGTAACAAGTATATCCTCCCTCTTCTCCTACCCACGTTAGTTGACCAGGATCTCTGGGCAGAAAACATAGCGTAAATTATGACCAGCCAAGCTAGAAATCCAATCATGGACAAGAAGTCCTTCTCAGCATATTTACCATCACGCTTCTGTAACAAAGGACAAGTGGCTCTTTCGCAACCTCAAGACCATGCTGGGATTTTCACAACAGCGCTTTCCAAATTGATTTCTCCCTGTTATAATCTTGCTCCATTTTTTGTTTCATATCCATAAAATCTTGCTCCAATTTTCATTTTATTCAGTATAATCTTGCTCCAGTTTTTTTTTTCTGCCCTGTATAATCTTGTTCCAGTTTTCTACAGTCTGGTTCTTTAAATCGGGGTCTGTAATTTCGAACCGGAAGCAGATAAGCTTATGATCTTATGAAAGGAATAATCGTAGATGAGACTAATATTTCCACTAAAATTGCCTTTGTTTCAGTGCCGTTCGTATTATTATCACCGACTCCTGTCCAGGTCGCGGTAGAGTAGTGGCTAGACGTTCACCTGCCAGCATGGTGTTCGTGGGTTCGATCCACCTCGGGGCGAATTAGAATTTGTAAGCTTGATCTGAGTTGCCAGGTTGTCCCAGCCCACAATTTGCACCAAAAATGTTTTTGGCAGTAAAGACGTCTGACGTAATACTGACCACGTCTTCACCGAGTAGGTTCTGGATTATGAAAATATGGGTCTAGCACCATATACGCAATAATAAAGGGTCCTTTAATGATTTTACTTACTTCTTGGGTTTAGCACCGAGGAGCGGCTGCTGGCCGAGTGGCTAAAACGCCGGACTCTCCTTCGGGAAACCCGGGTTCGATCCTTCGGTAAGGTATGGGATTTTTTTCTGTCGGGGGCAAAAAGAAAATCCTAACCTGCACAGTTCGCGGCGACTGCACGGCCTTTATTCCTCAGGCTCAAAGACACCTCTGCCATACACCGCAAGGTACTATATTGGCAGTAAATGACAATGACAGGTGTAGCACCATATTGCCAATACAAAAGGGGGTCCTTTAACGATTTTACTTCTTCCAGGCGCGGAGAGTTAATGACCACTCATGTATGATCTATGGAGGTCGAGACAGCATAGTGGCTAGTACTCTTGTCTGCCAGCGTGGTGGTCATGGGTTCGGATGTTATAAACTGGTATGATGTCCCAGGTTGATCCAGCCAAAATGTTTTGAGAAATAAAGGAGACCGATTTGATATTAAGTACATCACCCCTCGAGCGTCAACTGGCTTAAAAATAGAGGAATAGAGAATGCGCCTCAAGGAGTGTAAAACGATATCGTTACTTAATTTTACTATAGTTGGCCTGTTAGCACTATATGGCGCTGAAACATGGGCTCAAAATAAAAGAGATGGCCTATAGCACTAAATAGGGCTGAAATAAGAGACATGAAATTAACTTGGCAGCTCTTAAAAAATGATCTTATCACAGGATGGGAAGAATAAGCTGGACATAAATGAGATAAAATGGTTGTTTGGTTTGCTCGTATGTCACCGAGGCAAATAGAAGAACCAAAGAATAGTGACAGTGTAAACTATTATGACTAGGGTTAGCATTAAATTGTAAGATGACACAGATTATGGTCGTCACTAGGAAGGACAGTAATATATGGGTAAATTAAAATATTCTTAAATACGTGAATCGGTACAGTTATCTCGGAACAATCACAACATTTGATGGGAGGATAGACACTGACGCTGAGAAAACTTGAGGATACTATAACTAGAAAACTGGATAGAAACTGGCGCTCAGAAAACCTGAGGATACTATAACTAGAAAACTGGATAGACACTAGCGCTAAGAAAACCTGAGAACACTGTAACTAGAAAAGCTGGATAGACACTAACGCTAAGAAAACCTGAGGATACTATAACTAGAAAACTGGATAGACACTGGCACTGAGAAAACTTGAGGATACTATAACTAGAAAACTGGATAGATACTATCGCTGAGAAAACCTTAGAATACTATGACTAGAAAAGCTGGATAGACACTAGCGCTAAGAAGACCTGAGAACACTGTAACTAGAAAAGCTGGATAGACACTGGCGCTGAGAAAACCTGAGGATACTATAACTAGAAAAGCTGCATAGACACTAGCGCTAAGAAGACCTGAGAACACTGTAACTAGAAAAGCTGGATAGACACTGGCGCTGAGAAAACCTGAGGATACTATAACTAGAAAAGCTGGATAGACACTATCGCTGAGAAAACCTTAGAATACTATGACTAGAAAAGCTGGATAGACACTAGCGCTGAGAAAACCTGAGGACACTATAACTAGAAAAGCTGGATAGACACTGGCGCTGAGAAAACCTGAGAACACTGTAACTAGAAAAGCTGGATAGACACTGGCGCTGAGAAAACCTGAGAACACTAACTAGAAAAGCTGGATAGACACTAGCGCTGAGAAAACTTGAGGATACTATAACTAGAAAAGCTGGATAGACACTGGCGCTGAGAAAACTTGAGGATACTATAACTAGAAAACTGGATAGACACTGGCGCTGAGAAAACTTGAGGATACTATAACTAGAAAAGCTGGAAAGACATTAGCGCCGAGAAAACCTGAGCATACTATGACTAGAAAAGTCTTAGTCTGGAACCCACCGGACAAACTAAGAATACTATCTGAGGCATGGGCAATTTGCTGATAAAATAAGAAACTTATTATGGCGGTGGAAATATAATTACTGAGAAAATGCAAAGATTACTATGGTCGGATAGAAAAACAGTGCAATAGTCAATTAAGGAACAAACAAAATCCTGAAATTGATTAGACGCAGACCTTCGATAATTTTTGGCTCGTTATGAAAAGAAGTAAACCGTACAACTTAGCGAGAATTGTCACAAGAAAGAGCAAAGCAAGACAAAGTGATGAATACCTAGATAGCTTGGTCACACGGCATAAATGGGACATGAAGACAGACTCGATCGTAAACTCTTGTGATTGTGTAAGATAGTGAACTATGACTACCAATGCCAAACGGCTTGGTACATGACGGTGATGATAAACATAAAACAGACATTATTGAAAAGTGTTACATAACATAAAAGTATCAAGACTCATAATTTATCCAATTTTAATGCCAAAAGAAGATATATATGCTATTTATGGATATGGCATTTAAGAAATATATCAGCAACAATCAACAACAATGTGTTTGAGCCAGGTAGACTGGCGACAACTAAATACATTGACTAGCTCACTCGCTCATTCGTTTTTATTGACAGAGGTTAAGTCGATATTCCGAAAAGAAATATCTTGACTGCAGCAGTATATTTGTTGCTTTTAAATGTCATATTAATGTACTTATATTAATGTTTGTTTTGTCATTAATGAAAGTATTGACTATCGAAACTCGGACAATTGTGTTGTGTTTTATTCATGCTTATTTTATGTTCATATTAACTTACTTATATTAATGTGTGTTCGAAACGCCTGACATTGGTGGTGTATTTTAGCTTTTAGTCATGCTTGTTTGAATTTCATATTATATTACTTGTATTTATGTTTGTTTTGTCCTTGATAAAGACACTGCCTACCGAATTGCAGGACAGTTGTGTTGTAGTTTATGTTTCTTTGCATATCCTATTTACAGGACATCGCTGTCAACACCAGCATTCTACCGCTGCTATTAATGTCTTGGCAAGATTACGCCCAGTAGTTTGCCATTGCTTTCAGAGCGACCGGCTCACATACCCCCGTATGTACCAACGCGGCGCGATCCGCTATCGAATCTCGCGCAGCTGCGTTACCCTATGTGGATATACGGGATTACGGAAAAAGTCAATAACCCCTTTAGTTTATTCATTCACACTTATGTTACTGATACTAATCTTTGGTTTTATTAGATTATTTTCATCTATGACCCGAATATATTAATTATTCTGTTTACGAGAAATAAAGCCTTTTCGGGTATGTCCATGTTTTCGTTTTTATTGTGTGTCTTCAGGAAAACTACCATTTGGGAAGTTCTAGTGGCCTTTTATAAAAGCATTTTAATTTGTGTGTGTGTGTGTGCTTGCGTGCGTGCGTGCGTGCGTGCGTGCGTGTTACTCAGTGTTTTCCAAATAAAAATGTATCAAGCCAACAGAAGTAAGTCTATTCTAAAGTATGGGATAGGTCTTTACTGTTGTCATTACATTCGGTGAAAATAAATCATATATCAGCCTCAGCATTATCATCATAATCATCACTTAGTACCTTGAGAGTGAACATAGGCGACCAAGCCTTTCCGCAGCTCTCGTTGCCCAATAAAAAAAGTATACATTCTATAGAAGGAAGTCTATTCTGAAGTACTCCATAAGTCCCAAAATCTCTCATCTCATCTGCCACTCAGAAAGCAATGTTAAAACTACTGAATGTAATAAAATTGTCTATAAAATCTAAAACAGTTAATAAATTGTAGGGTTTGAGTGCCACGTCCTAAAAAAAGGGGCATGAGTTAACATTAACCTTTAACATTAAGAGTTTAATATCTAATTGCGGAGTGAGTTAGACCACAAGCAGCCAATGATCGATGAAGTGTAACGTCTTAGAAAATTGATATTTGGAAGTAGGTCAAAGGCTGTACACAGTGTACAGTTAGAATGCTCGCCACGTGGTCTTGTGGGAGAATGGCAGCCTCAAACTAAGGCCACAGACGCTGAGTAGACCCACAAATCCAGCCCTCAGGACATCGGATACGTCAGGGAGCCTGTGAAATGAAAGTAAACACAGCAAGTAAATAAAGGACACGTTTACACGCCGTGAGGACATTGCGTATATGGTATTGACCGCATATTTTCTATAGGCCACTCAGAATGTGATGGGCAATGTTGGGGTCAGTGTCACTACGGACGCCTTTAGGTCCTATAGAATTTACTGGTGTCCATGTCAAGCTGGGTCAACTTGAGTCTCCGCCGCATGTTTAAAACCAATCCGCGCCCACGGTGATGCGAACGTATGACTACCGGGCTATGGGCAAGCGTGCTAGTCACTGCGCTACCGCGAATCTCGAAACTAAACATGAGTGATTGTATTTCGTTGTTGTTGCTAGTCTTTAACGGGTTCAGTACCAATCAAAAAGTTGTTTTTTACCAAATAAAAATGGATGGCGGAAAATGGGAAGCAGGGTGTGTCAGTTATGACTCAAACGTGTTTAATATGGTAGCAGTCATGTTGTATTATATATCAAAGTATCAATGAGGTGTGTGTGTGTGTGTGTGTGTGTGTGTGTGTATACTACTATATTGATATTTTAACTATACTTTGATGTATATGCCCATGGCAGTTACGGGAAGTTTGAATAATCATCCCCTAGGACGTGATCAGTTTATAAAAAATAATAAAGAATTAAAAAAACAAATAAAATTTAAAAAAAAAAAGAAAAAAAGAAAAAAACAAACAAGCTGTTACCGAAGTAGTTCCTGCTATTGGCCTATGGTGGGTCTATGATGGGCCTATGATGTGTAGGAGTATGTAAACCTGATGCACGGAGGAATAGGTAGTCAGTCTTTTCCTCACTTGGCAGGCGATGAGGCCAGACGTCGAACCCTCGACCGACCGCGCTCATGACCTTTATCAGCGCAACCTCCTTCGATGTCACTAACGCGCTCGCTAGTTACTGCTCTACGATGTTACATTAGTTATCATCAATCTCTCAGATCTCGGGCCAGTCTTTAAGCTTCCTGAACATTCCATTCCATTGTTCTCTGCCTTGTGCCACTCTCTTCAATTCCTTTTCACCATTTTTAGGGGTGTCTTTTTGTTCATGCGTCGAAGTGCATTTGTTACTGCAGCGAGTCGCTGTCGTCATATGGAGGTGACACGTTAGAATCCCGGTTTGTAACTACAACTTTCTATTGTTATGTTGTCTAATGCGTTCTCAAATCTCGTACTTCTTTCTTCTGCCCCTGTGAGCGTCAAACAATACATGTGTGTTTATAAATGAACTATCTTTAAATCCGTGTATGTCTACCTACATTGATAGATCTGTGCATGGTTGTTTTTTTAAAGTTGTTCTTGATCGACCCATCCTTCATTCCCCAGTATACTTAATACTTGACTGATACTTATTACGGTAATTTTAAATTATTTTTGGTAATTGTTTTAACTCGGGACATTCCAACACACCCTGTTCTCTTGTTCAAAAATAATCATCGAACAATTCCCAGACAGATAGTTCGCGTAGCCGTTTCTTTAAAAGTCTGTTTGGCCTTTCCTGTAAGCGTTAACTAGTTAAATGTCATGTGATGATTAATTGTCTTAAGCGACTTCCCATATCTGCCATGGGCTTATATATCACATACATATTGCCATTGCATTATAATACAACATGTCTGTTACCATACTGACAACATTTAAGCCGTAACTGTAACACATTACAACTTCACATCTTCCAACATCCATTTTTGTTTGGTCAAAATATACTTGTTGTTTGGCACTGAATCAGTTTAGTATCACCCAGACTGTCCTCCCACTCCCTTGTGAACAATCCTTATAGTTACACTATTCTTTGTTCAGGTTACGACTATGTTGTGTAACACACAAAATAGTCGCTCGTTGAAGGTCACAGAAGCCATCATGATTAATCTGCATAGGCAAGTGTTGTGTAAACAGAAAGAAATGATAGTCAATTTAAAATTACTGTGGTAGACAATAGAAATTACTGTGCGAATATTTGTATATTCCAGCTTGAAGGATTTATCACATTACTTTATTTTATGTTATGTGATTTCTGTAGTATGTACCTGGCGAGATGCAGCGAAATATGCTAGGCAGAAATCTATTGTTTGGGTTTTCGATATTCAGTTTCATAACATGTATGTGATCTTGCCAAGAAAAATAATTCATGAAATAACTCTGACAGAGTATATTCTGGACTTGTCTACCTTTGATGATAGCCTTAGGTCCATACATTTCTAAAACTATTATTTGGGTCGCATTCTGTCTAGCAAAATACGAGTACTACATATTTATCAGCTGCTTTCTATATAATTAAGCCATATCAAGAAGTCTTTCAAAAATAACATCATCATCTCTACCATGGCACCAGTGTCATGACAACGTATTTTGGAGATGTAGTCTTTCCACAACTCCGGGTCTCTACTACTGTTAGTCAACTCATATGTGATATCTTTAAATGACTTAATGCACGGCTGTCTAAGCATATTTTTTTAAAATCTTACCTATATCATTCTGTGTTAATCTTACCTCGTATCATGACATGGTCACAGAATTCTCCCTTCAGATGTCTTCAACATGTTTTCTTTGAACTTCGACCTCTGTTAACATCATCTTAACTACTTTTGATGATCGCCAACAATATGCTCAACATTCTTCCGTTGTAACGCTTTTTTGTAACTTCCGTGGATTTGCCAGCTTGTCCACCAATTGTCATGTTTAACGTCTCTTTAGCTTCCGTGGATTTGCCAGCTTGTCCACCAATTGTCATGTTTAACGTCTCTTTAGCTTCCGTGGATTTGCCAGCTTGTCCACCAATTGTCATGTTTAACTACCATCACTGGCCTTACATCAGAGATCATCTGCGACGAGACCACGAGGACGTCCAAGAAGAAAATGGATTGACGACATCAGAGACATTGTACAACCACACGGAATGACACTATCCAGTGCCGCCCACCGGGCGCTGGAACGCAAATTATTCCTCCCCACGACGCTTGACGGCAGAAGTGGAAGATGATGATGATGATGATGAACGTCTCTGTAGTTTCCGTGGATTTGCCAGCTTGTCCACCAATTGTCATGTTTAACGTCTCTGTAGTTTCCGTGGATTTGCCAGCTCGTCCACCAATTGTCATGTTTAACGTCTCTGTAGTTTCCGTGGATTTGCCAGCTTGGCAACCAATTGTCATGTGAGAGGTCGAGGCGTCCGCCTCAGGTGCTGAATGTACCAGGTTCGATCTCACCATAGGGCTGGGAACTTTATGAAACACTAATGATATATAATATCACACCCGCCCTGATCTTTTGGGTAGTAAAATCGGATATTTAACCTTCTCAGATAAGGCCAAAAAGCAGGAGCATCACCCCTCCCCCACCCCCATGTGCCGTTTGCGCACGTTAAAAATCTCTCAGCAGTTAGAAATATCAGAGTGGGCTGTAAGATCCTTACCTTGGCATAATTGTTAGTTGGTCAGTCGCAACTCCATATTCACGGCAAAAGATCGCCCCATTATGATTCGTTCCTGTGCCAATGAATATAACATAAAATGCTCCTCATTGTCCCATGTGAAAAATGGAATGCCGCTGCCAGAATGCCATAACAAAAGTCCGCCTCGAAAAATACTGTTCATCGTAGATGTAAGCAGCAGTAAATAGAAAACCAGCAGCCACACATTACTGCACAAGGCATGCCAGTTAGTTCAGCGATCGTCTGGCCGCTATTTTTCTGAACATGCAGTTCACGCTACAAACAACCGCGGTCAGATGTAAGAGCAGGAATGAAAACTCACCAACGGGTAGAGGCCGTTGCCTTGTATGGTATCTGCCTAGAGGAAGCAAGGCATACGCATGCCGAACTCAGACACACTGACCTTTGGGATGCATAACTAGGAGTGACGCATCGAGGAAAACAGAAGAAGACAGTAATTGATGAAAGTTTGGAATAAATGTTTAAATTAAATAAATAAATGCAAATATTCCCTACGGAGGGTAGAGCACATGCCTAATAGAGAGGAAAAAAAAGACTGGCTACTCATTTAAACATACACAGCGGTGACTAACCTTCGTTGATAGCGAGAAACCTTTTGGGAACTGGTCATGTGATTGATAAGGACAGTGCGTTTCGTCTGCTTTTAGACACAAAATGGATGAGTGGCAAAGACTGCTGAAACTAATGCTACTCATATAGAAAAGCCAACTTTGTGCAAACGTAAAGACATATTAGTTAGTTGAAAATTACCGTGGTGGACACATTTAAATCACCGTGGGAATCTGTGTTTTGTGTTGTATATTTCAGCTTGAAAGATTTATCTCATAACTTTAGTTTATGTTGTGCGAATTCTACAGTATACACCTGGCGATATGTCACGAAATGTGAAAGGCAATAAATTGAACAACCTATTGTTTGAGACTTCGTTATTCAAATTCACTCAGAACAAAAACAACATTATTTTGAATATCTGTATGTTCGGAAGCCGGCTCTGTGGAGAAGGAGTTGCGAATGCAATTCGCAATCTCGCATACCGCGTTCGAAACGCAGCTGAGGGCGATTTGAAAACAGACCGCTTTGCGTTGGTTTCCATACAAGATATGCGTGCCGGTCGTTCAGAAAGCAGTGCCAAACTACTAAGCGTAAACTTGTCAAGAAATCACCCCAAAAAAATTTTTTTAGTATTGACAGCGACGTCCTGTAAAGGATATGCAGGTAACTTAGTTATGGTCGAAAATTCAAATAAATATACTTACCAACTTTTACCAGTTATTTCAGCAGCCATTTTCGTCTCAGTCGGGGCTATGGCGACATCTTGAATAGACATTTCAGTTGCGTCTTGAAGCAAACCATACACACTAGTGCAGACTTCAGTATACCTCGGGCTAGTTCTGAAGCAGCGGACGGAAGCAATGTCCCGCAATGTTTGCACACGGTCAAAGTCGTAGAGTCTGTCACTGTTGTTCTTTTCTATATCAACACCCCAAGTTAAAGTTACAGAATCCAAGAGAGTTTCATATTTTGATATCGCGATCAGGTCAGGTCTTAAGATGCTGTCATTACTTTCATTGCCTTGCCTCTTTGTTAAGTCGTTACGTGCTTCCTTAAAATACTCATTTAATCTTTGACTGGTAATAGGTCTAAATATAAGATCTGTTTTTGCTCTACTGTTCCTCCTTATGTCATTGGTGACTGTTCTACTATCTCTCCTGATGTCATTGGAGTCTGTTCTACTTTCTCTGCTCATGCCATTGGTGTCTGTTCTACTTTCTCTGCTGATGTCATTGGTGTCTGTTCTACTATCTCTCCTGATGTCATTGGTGTCTGTTCTACTATCTCTCCTCATGTCACTAACGTCGGTTCTACTATCTCTCCTGATGTCATTGGTGTCTGTTCTACTATCTCTTCTCATGTCATTAGTGTCTGTTCTACTATCTCTCCTGATGTCATTGGTGTATGTTCTACTATCTCTCCTGATGTCATTGGTGTCTGTTCTACTATCTCTTCTCATGTCATTAGTGTCTGTTCTACTATCTCTCCTGATGTCATTGGTGTATGTTCTACTATCTCTCCTGATGTCATTGGTGTCTGTTCTACTATCTCTCCTCATGTCATTAGTGTCTGTTCTACTATCTCTCCTCATGTCATTAGTGTATGTTCTACTATCTCTCCTCATGTCACTGATGTCGGTTCTACTATCTCTCCTCATGTCATTGATGTCTGTTCTACTATCTCTCCTCATATCATTAGTGTCTGTTCTACTATCTCTCCTCATGTCATTAGTGTCTGTTCTACTATCTCTCCTCATGTCATTGGTGTCTATTCTACTATCTCTCCTCATGTCATTGGTGTCTATTCTACTATCTCTCCTCATGTCATTGGTGTCTGTTCTACTATCTCTCCGCATGTCATTGGTGTCTGTTCTACTATCTCTCCTGATGTCATTGGTGTCTGTTCTACTATCTCTCCTGATGTCATTGGTGTCTGTTCTACTATCTCTCCTGATGTCATTTGTGTCTGTTCTACTATCTCTCCTGATGTCATTGGTGTCGGTTCTACTATCTCTCCTCATGTCATTGGTGTCTGTTCTACTATCTCCCCTGATATAAATGGTGTCTGTTCTACTATCTCCCCTGATATAATTGGTGTCTGTTCTACTATCTCCCCTGATATCATTGGTGTCTGTTCTACTATCTCTCCTCATGTCATTGGTGTCTGTCCTACTATCTCTCCTGATGTCATTGGTGTCTGTTCTACTATCTCTCCTCATGTCATTGATGACTGTTCTACTATCTCTCCTGATGTCATTTGTGTCTGTTCTACTATCTCTCCTGATGTCATTGGTGTCTGTTCTACTATCTCCTCTGATATCATTGGTGTCTGTTCTACTATTTCTCCTGATGTCATTGGTGTCTGTTCTACTATCTCTCCTCATGTCATTGGTGTTTGTCCTACTATCTATCCTGATGTCATTGTTGTCTGTTCTACTATCTCTCCTCATGTCATTTGTGTCTGTTCTGCTATCTCTCCTGATGTCATTTAAGTCAGTTCTACTATCTCTCCTGATGTCATTTAGGCCAGTTCTACTATCTCTCCTGATGTCATTGGTGTCTGTTCTACTATCTCTCCTCATGTCATTGGTGTCAGTCTTACTATCTCTCCTGATGTCATTGGTGTCTGTTCTACTATCTCTCCTCATGTCTTTGGTGTCTGTCCTACTATCTCTCCTGATGTCATTGGTGTCTGTTCTACTATCTCTCCTGATATCATTGGTGTCTGTTCTACTATCTCTCCTCATGTCTTTGGTGTCTGTCCTACTATCTCTCCTGATGTCATTGGTGTCTATTCTACTATCTCTCCTGATGTCATTGTTGTCTGTTCTACTATCTCTCCTCATGTCATTTGTGTCTGTTCTGCTATCTCTCCTGATGTCATTTAAGTAAGTTCTACTATCTCTCCTGATGTCATTTAAGTCAGTTCTACTATCTCTCCTCATGTCATTGGTGTCTGTTCTACTATCTCTCCTCATGTCATTGGTGTCTGTTCTACTATCTCTCCTGATGTCATTGGTGTGTGTTCTACTATCTCTCCTCATGTCATTGGTGTCTGTCTTACTATTTCTCATGATGACATTGGTGTCTGTTCTACTATCTCTCCTGATGTCCTTGGTGTCTGTTCTACTATTTCTCCACATGTCACTACTATCTCTCCTCATGTCATTGGTGTCTGTTCTACTATCTCTACTCATGTCATTGGTGTCTGTTCTACTATCTCTCCTGATGTCATTGGTGTCTGTTCTACTATCTCTCCTGATGTCATTGGTGTCTGTTCTACTATCTCTCCTCATGTCATTGGTGTCTGATCTACTATCTCTCCTCATGTCATTGGTGTCTGTTCTACTATCTCTCCTGATGTCATTGGTGTCTGTTCTACTATCTCTCCTCATGTCATTGGTGTCTGTTCTACTATCTCTTCTCATGTCATTGGTGTCTGTTCTACTATCTCTCCTCCTGATGTCATTGGTGTCTGTTCTACTATCTCTCCTCATGTCATTGGTGTCTGTTCTACTATCTCTCCTGATGTCATTGGTGTCTGTTCTACTATCTCTCCTGATGTCACTGGTGTCTGTTCTACTATCTCTCCTCATGTCATTGGTGTCTGTTCTACTATCTCTCCCCATGTCATTGGTGTCTGTTCTACTATCTCTCCTGATGTCATTGGTGTGTGTTCTACTATCTCTCCTCATGTCATTGGTGTCTGTCCTACTATTTCTCATGATGTCATTGGTGTCTGTTCTACTATCTCTCCTGATGTCCTTGGTGTCTGTTCTACTATTTCTCCACATGTCACTACTATCTCTCCTCATGTCATTGGTGTCTGTTCTACTATCTCTACTCATGTCATTGGTGTCTGTTCTACTATCTCTCCTTATGTCATTGGTGTCTGTTCTACTATCTCTCCTGATGTCATTGGTCACTGTTCTACTATCTCTCCTCATGTCATTGGTGTCTGATCTACTATCTCTCCTCATGTCATTGGTGTCTGTTCTACTATCTCTCCTGATGTCATTGGTGTCTGTTCTACTATCTCTCCTCATGTCATTGGTGTCTGTTCTACTATCTCTTCTCATGGCATTGGTGTCTGTTCTACTATCTCTCCTGATGTCATTGGTGTCTGTTCTACTATCTCTCCTCATGTCATTGATGTCTGTTCTACTATCTCTCCTGATGTTATTGGTGTCTGTTCTACTATCTCTCCTGATGTCACTGGTAACTGTTCTACTATCTCTCCTGATGTCATTGGTGTCTGTTCTACTATCTCTCCTCATGTCATTGGTGTCTGTTCTACTATCTCTCCTCATGTCATTAGTGTCTGTTCTATCTCTCCTGATGTCATTGGTGTCTGTTCTACTATCTCTCCTCATGTCATTGGTGTCTGTTCTACTATCTCTCCTCAAGTCATTGGTGTCTGTTCTACTATCTCTCCTCATGTCATTGGTGTCTGTCCTACTATCTCTCCTGATGTTATTGGTGTCGGTTCTACTATCTCTCCTCATGTCGTTGGTGACTGTACTACTATCTCTCTTCATGTCATTTAAGTCAGTTCTACTATCTCTCCTGATGTCATTGGTGTCTGTCCTACTATCTCTCCTCATGTCATTGGTGTCTGTTCTACTATCTCTCCTCATGTCATTGGTGACTGTTCTACTATCTCTCCTCATGTCATTGGTGTCTGTCCTACTATCTCTCCTGATGTTATTGGTGTCGGTTCTACTATCTCTCCTCATGTCATTGCTGACTGTTCTATCTCTCTTCATGTCATTTAAGTCAGTTCTACTATCTCTCCTGATGTCATTGGTGTCTGTCCTACTATCTCTCCTCATGTCATTGGTGTCTGTTCTACTATCTCTCCTCATGTCATTGGTGTCTGTTCTACTATCTCTCCTAATGTCATTGGTGTCTGTTCTACTATCTCTCCTGATGTCATTGTTGCCTGTTCTACTATCTCTCCTCATGTCATTTGTGTCTGTTCTACTATCTCTCCTGATGTCATTTAAGTCAGTTCTACTATCTCTCCTTATGCCATTTAAGTCACTTCTACTATCCCTCCTGATGTCATTGGTGTCTGTTCTACTATCTCTCCTCATGTCATTGGTGTCTGTTCTACTATCTCTCCTGATGTCATTGGTGTCTGTTCTACTATCTCTCCTCATGTCATTGGTGTCTGTTCTACTATCTCTCCTGATGTCATTGGTGTCTGTTCTACTATCTCTCCTGATGTCATTGGTGTCTGTTCTACTATCTCTCCTCATGTCATTGGTGTCTGTTCTACTATCTCTCCTGATGTCATTGGTGTCTGTTCTACTATCTCTCCTCATGTCATTAGTGTCTGTTCTACTATCTCTCCTCATGTCATTGGTGTATGTTCTACTATCTCTCCTCATGTCATTGGTGTCTGTTCTACTATCTCTCCTCATGTCATTGGTGTCTGTTCTACTATCTCTCCTCATGTCATTGGTGTCTGTTCTACTATCTCTCCTCATGTCATTGGTGTCTGTTCTACTATCTCTCCTCATGTCATTGGTGTCTGTTCTACTATCTCTCCTGATGTCATTGGTGTCTGTTCTACTATCTCTCCTCATGTCATTGGTGTCTGTTCTACTATCTCTCCTCATGTCATTGGTGTCTGTTCTACTATCTCTCCTCATGTCACTGGTGTCTGTTCTACTATCTCTACTGATGTCATTAGTGTCTGTTTTACTATCTCTCCTGATGTCATTGGTGTCTGTTCTACTATCTCTCCTCATGTCATTGGTGTCTGTTCTACTATCTCTCCTGATGTCATTGGTGTCTGTTCTACTATCTCTCCTGATGCCATTTGTGTCTGTTCTACTATCTCTCTTCATGTCATTGGTGGCTATTCTACTATGTCTCCTGATGTCATTGGTGTCGGTTCTACTATCTCTCCTCATGTCATTGGTGTCTGTTCTACTATCTCCCCTGATATAAATGGTGTCTGTTCTACTATCTCCCCTGATATAATTGGTGTCTGTTCTACTATCTCCCCTGATATCATTGGTGTCTGTTCTACTATCTCTCCTCATGTCATTGGTGTCTGTTCTCCTATCTCTCCTCATGTCATTGGTGTCTGTTCTACTATCTCTCCTGATGTCATTGTTGCCTGTTCTACTATCTCTCCTCATGTCATTTGTGTCTGTTCTACTATCTCTCCTGATGTCATTTAAGTCAGTTCTACTATCTCTCCTTATGCCATTTAAGTCACTTCTACTATCCCTCCTGATGTCATTGGTGTCTGTTCTACTATCTCTCCTCATGTCATTGGTGTCTGTTCTACTATCTCTCCTGATGTCATTGGTGTCTGTTCTACTATCTCTCCTCATGTCATTGGTGTCTGTTCTACTATCTCTCCTGATGTCATTGGTGTCTGTTCTACTATCTCTCCTGATGTCATTGGTGTCTGTTCTACTATCTCTCCTGATGTCATTGGTGTCTGTTCTACTATCTCTCCTGATGTCATTGGTGTCTGTTCTACTATCTCTCCTCATGTCATTAGTGTCTGTTCTACTATCTCTCCTCATGTCATTGGTGTATGTTCTACTATCTCTCCTCATGTCATTGGTGTCTGTTCTACTATCTCTCCTCATGTCATTGGTGTCTGTTCTACTATCTCTCCTCATGTCATTGGTGTCTGTTCTACTATCTCTCCTCATGTCACTGGTCTCTGTTCTACTATCTCTCCTCATGTCATTGGTGTCTGTTCTACTATCTCTCCTGATGTCATTGGTGTCTGTTCTACTATCTCTCCTCATGTCATTGGTGTCTGTTCTACTATCTCTCCTCATGTCATTGGTGTCTGTTCTACTATCTCTCCTCATGTCACTGGTGTCTGTTCTACTATCTCTACTGATGTCATTAGTGTCTGTTTTACTATCTCTCCTGATGTCATTGGTGTCTGTTCTACTATCTCTCCTCATGTCATTGGTGTCTGTTCTACTATCTCTCCTGATGTCATTGGTGTCTGTTCTACTATCTCTCCTGATGCCATTTGTGTCTGTTCTACTATCTCTCTTCATGTCATTGGTGGCTATTCTACTATGTCTCCTGATGTCATTGGTGTCGGTTCTACTATCTCTCCTCATGTCATTGGTGTCTGTTCTACTATCTCCCCTGATATAAATGGTGTCTGTTCTACTATCTCCCCTGATATAATTGGTGTCTGTTCTACTATCTCCCCTGATATCATTGGTGTCTGTTCTACTATCTCTCCTCATGTCATTGGTGTCTGTTCTCCTATCTCTCCTGATGTCATTGGTGTCTGTTCTACTATCTCTTCTGATGTCATTGTTGTTTGTTCTACTATCAATGCTTATGTCATTGTTGTTTGTTCTATCTCTCCTGATGTCAATTGTATCTTTTCTACTATCTCTCCTGATGTCATTGGTGTCTGTCCTACTATCTCTCCTGATGACATTGATGTCTGTTCTACTACCTCTCCTGATGTCATTCATGTCTGTTCTACTTTCTCTCCTCATATCATTAACGTTTGCTCTACTGTCCCTCCTCATGTCATTGGTGTCTGTTCTAGTTTCTTTCCTCAAGTCATTGCTGTCTTTCCTACAATCTCTCCTCATGTTTCTCCGCATTTCATTTACGTCGTGAATCTCATTTCTCCTAACATCATTTACATCTCGCCCGTTAACTGTACCACATCTGTCACCGTTAACTTGTCTGCTGCTGTCACTGTTAACATATCTGCTACCGTAATATGCACATTGTTTCTCCACATTTTTTCCACTATAGACTCTCGTGCTTTCCTGTCTTGTCATGTCACTTGTGCGTGTGTCATCCTGTCTTCCCCTGGTGCCTTCTGACAGTCTACTGCATACGCTACCTCTAGCGCTATGGGACAAAGATCCGTTGTTGAAATGTGGATTTGCGTCATGGATGTTCCAGTCGTTGCCATGGTTATCAGTCCGACACAGGTCTTCTGGCCTTTCCCGCTGTTGTATGGTTTCCGCCAGTCTATCAAATGCCACAGACGCCTCGTGCTAGGTGAGATAAATGCATGATAACATTATTGTTGAAAAGGTACGACATGCTAGCATTATTATCGAAAATGTACAGAATGATAACATTAGTGTAGAAAATGTACAGAGTGATAACATTAGTGTAGAAAATGTACAGAATGATAACATTAGTGTAGAAAATGTACAGAATAACATTAGTGTAGAAAATGTACAGAATTAGAACATTAGTGTAGAAAATGTAAAGAATGATAACAATAGTGTGGAAAATGTACGGAATGATAACTTTAGTGTGGACAATGTACAGAATGATAACATTTTGTGGAAAATGTCCAGAATGATAACATGAGTGTGGAAAATGTACAAAGTGATAACATTAGTGTGGAAAATGGACAGAATGATAAAATTAGTGTGAAAATGTACGGTGTGATAACATGTTGTGGAAAACGTACAGAATGATGACATTTTGTGGAAAATGGACAGAATGATAACATTAGTGTAGAAAATGTACAGAATGATAAGAAGTTGTGGAAAATGTACAGAATGATAACATTTTATTGAAAATGTTCAGAATGATAACATTTTGTGGAAAATGTACAGAATAACATTTTGTGGAAAATGTACGGCGTGATACAAGCATTGTTAACAGATTCAGTGCCAAAGAAATAGTAGGTTTTGAAAAAACAAACATGGATGGTGGAAAATGGAAAGTAGGTGTGTGTAACAGTTATTGCTTGAAATGTGTTAATATGGTAGCAGACATGGTGTATTATATATCACATTAAAGGGGGTTGCTTAAGGCACACTACTGTGTATACTCCCAATGCAGAAACGGAAAGTAGCTTAAGAAAATTAGTCGCCCCTTGGTATTTAATCAGTTAAAAAGGTAAAGAATGGTAACATTATTGTTGAAAATGCACGATATTATAACATTATTTTATCAAGGAGGAATTGATGACCTATCTTTCTCTCACTTTGACAAGCGACGAGTTCGGGCTTCGAACCCACATACGACCGTGCATATGGCATTATTTGCGCAGCCCACTATCAACTTCGTTAAAGCGCCGCATGTACTTACTTTTTAATTTTACAGCTTTTTGCTTTTCCCTGACTTCTCCGCCTCTCTTACTTTGATATTCCCACATAAACCTAACCACACTTCTTCTATTAATATTACCGGTTAATTTAATTTGTCTTTTTTTCCCCCAGGGAGTCTCCGTGTCGAAATAGTTACCTCGTATTCTGAAGGTCGTGGGTTCGATTCCGGCCTATGTCATTCGGTTCACGAGTGCAATATTCACGGAGATCCCTGGGAGTTGTCGCTGGAAATAAGGAGCTCGTGCTTTGTATGACACATTCGGTAGGCCGTCCTGCGGAAAGAGACCGATCCATACGGAAAACAACCCGGTGCAATGAAGTCGATTTTCTTGCCTTGTAACCCTGTTTAAAACCATTTTCTGTCTTTTCTTATCGGTTTTAATAAGAGATTGAGTAACGTCAGCAGCTGTGGATACATTACCACATCAAAACAGGGTATAATAGATTACGCAACCACATGTGTACACAATTCAAGATTGGTGAACCAGCCATGTGCACATGTGGATTGGCGTTGCAGACAGCAAAGCACATACTCCATGACTGCACAAAATACAATATATCTAGGCAAAATCTGGCCTAGAGAGACGACAGTGGAAGATAAACTCTACGGACCACTGAGTGAACTAAAAAAAAAGACAGTTAAATTCAAACAAGAGACAACATTGCAGTTATAAATATATTTCAAGCGAACGAAAGGAGAAGAAGAATCATTGTTTGTTTAACGACAAAGAGGTAAAGTTATTCCCTTAGAAAATACTGCCATGGCAGTGTGAAAGTTGGTCCTCGCTCATTCTAGGCTACACCATAACGAGGAAGGGTGACTAGTTCCTTTCCTCGTCGATTTTGCTTCCCGGATAATTTCCAGACAATTCTAAAACATGTTTCACGATAACTTGGGTTCACATGGAGTTAGTACGTACATGAAGAACCATTTTACATGTCAGAAGATGCTTTGGACATATGGTGCTCGACCCATATTTTATAGACAAACGGGTATCGGTGGGTTATGTGACCAGTAGCACACCTGCCATCTTTACTTTCCAAGATATTTTCTGGTACCCATCTAAGGCAGGGTCAGTCTGGGAGCACAGGTCAATAAAACACAATCCACCGCGATGCGGATTCGAACCCTTGAGCTGACCGACGGGCGTCTAGTCACGAAACATCGAACGCTTGACCTCCGGGCCATCTTCGAGCGAGCGTCTTGCCACTAAATATTGAACCCTAAATCTCCGGGCCGGAAGACCAGCGTCTAGTCACTAAATATACAAACCTTGACCTCTGTGCCGGAAGACCAATCATCTAGTCACTAAATATCAACCCTTGACCTCCGTGCCGGAAAATCAATGGTCTAGTCACTAAATATCAACCCTTGACCTCCGGGCCGGCCGACGAGCGTCTGGTCACTAAATATCCAACCCTTGACCTCTGGACCGTTTGACGAGCATCTGGTCACTAAATATCGAACCCTTAACCTCATGGCCGGTCGACGAGCTTCTAGCCACTAAATATTGAACCCTTGACCTAAGGCCCGGACGAGGGGCGTCTTGAAACTACTAAGAAAGCATATAAACACATTCGCAGGTATGGATTGGCGATCGTGGAAGTTAAAAAGTTAGTTGCATATCCTTTACAGGACGTCCTAGTCAACCCAATAATTGTTTGACTATTTTTGATCTCTTGGTACGTTTACTACGTTCAGTAGTTTGTCATTGCTTTCTGAACGACCGGCACCCATACCATTTTATAAAAATAACACAACACAAGACGGTCTGCGGCCAAATCGCTCGCAGATGTGTTTTGAACGTGGTATGAGAGATTACGAATTTCATCCGTAACACCATTTTCCCCGGAATCAACTTGTGAAAGTAAACGAACGAAGTAGAGATTATTCTAGTTGTATTCTCTACTTCTTTCTTCTACTTCCTCGAGCGATAATCAATACTCATAAATTTCTTTGTAAGTACTCGTTAAAATGTGCCTGCTTCCTGGCCTAGAGGTTAGCGACGTTTCTCAATAATCTCGTATACTCTCGTAAGTAAAGTGACGACGGTAAGAATCAGCAGTGGTTCGAATCGCGTCGGTAACTTACGGGATATGTGAGCCGGCCGCTCAGAAAGCAATGGCAAACTACTAGCGTAATTTTGCCAAGAAATCAACAATCAGCTGAATGATGCTGATGTTTACAGCAATGTCCTGTAAAGTATATGCAAACAATTTACTCGTTAAAATTTGAATTAAAAAAAATAAATAAATAAAAAATAAAAAACGAAAACACGGAATAGGATGTCAGGTCATCATCATCATCATCATCATCATCATCATCATCATCATCATCATCATCATCATCATCATCATCATCATATCATCATCATCATCATCATCATCATCATCATCATCATCATCATCATCATCATCATCATCATCATGTGCCATTCCAATAAGCGCAGATGGCATGTTTCACCATTTCACACGATCACACGAGTCGTGAATCAGCTCCGTATTCCTGGCTCGACCATGTCACGTGTTCAAGCCATCTAGATACTTACTTCTCTGCCACCCCTTGTTCTTTTCCCCCTCAATCCTGCCAGTTGTCACTACGTTCTCTTATTTATTTCTTCATAGAACGTGTAAAATAATAATAATAATAATAAAAAATGGAAGCATTACTACCTTGACGTCATGGAGGTGTGCAGCGAGTGACTCCGTCATGGCGGGCACCTGCTGGGCAGCTGATGGCATATGTTGAGACCTTGCCCCATGGATCAGGATGAGGAGGGAGGAAACCATAAGGAAGAAAGACGCCGTCTTCCTCATGTCGCTGTGTCGCTGAGCTGGATATATAATCAGTATACTGTATGTCTTGAAAACAAACATCAAAATTGAGATGTTTCTTATTCACAGATGTGGGAATGGCTTCTTGGTTTGAGAATTGATAGCATAGCATTCCGGGCATAGCCATATATGCACCGTTTTCTAGTGTTTGTATGTCGTTGAACTGGGACTATAATCAATATGGACTATAATCAATATTTGTTTCAAAACAACCATGGAAAATGAGATGTTTCTTGTTCAGGGCAATCGTTTCATGGTTTTAAGAATTGATATCATAGCATTCCACGAATGTCTATCGAAGCACCATCTTCCTTATGTTTGTTTGTGTCCTAGCTGAGAATATCATCATCATCATCATCATCATCATCATCATCATCATCATCATCACCACCACCACCACCATCATCATCATAATGTGTTATGCCGGTAAGAATGGGCGGTCATGTTTTTCCATCTCACATGATGACCAGAGTCGTGGATCAGTTCTGTGTTCTTGTCTCGACCATGACATGTGGTAAAGCCAGCCAGATATTTACTTCTTTGTCTTTCTCTTGTTTTTTTCTTCCTGTTTTCATTTGTCTATTGTACGACTTCTTCATTGTTTTTTTTTTTTTCTGTCTGTCCATGGTATTCGTTTAATGTTCCTCAAAACCACATTTCCACTGCCATTATATTTTTTTCAACTCGCCTGCTCATCGTCCACGTTTCACATCCATACACAAGTACAGGTTCCATGTAGAAGAAAAAGCCAAACAGAAATAAGCCAAGTAATAAATCGTGCAATCGTGTTTTGTGTGGCTTGTGTGTTTAAATTCACTAAAAGTACCTTGAAGCAAACACCATTGTGTGATTGCTTACCATTGCTGGTTTCAACCGTGTTTAGCATTTCTGATGTTCACTATGTTTGCCATTGTTGGCATCCACAATGTTTACCATTTATTGAGTCCACAATGTTTACCCATTATTTAGTTCACAATATTTACCATTTCTTGAGTCCACAATGTTTACCAAATATTGAGTCCACAATGTTTACCAATTATAGACTCCAAAATGTTTACCATTTCTTGAGTCCACAATGTTTACCATTTCTAATACCCCCCCCCCCCCTCCAATGTTTTCCAATACAAGGACTTTTTCTAAGCCTTGATGCCCATTGAGTATACGTTGCCAGTCCCTGGCTTCTATTCAACAGCCGGCACTGGCTGAGTGATGCGATCAATAAAACGCCGGTTGCCTTGACTCCCCAGAACTGTTGTTAGTGACTTTGTTGCATATCCTTTACAGGACGTCAGCATCAGTCAACGCCAGCATTTTTTGGCCGTTTGTGATTTCTGGGAAGTGTAGGTCCAGTTGTTTGTCATTGCTTTCTGAACGACCGGCACTCATATTATTTTATGAAAACCAACGCCAGGCGGTCTGCTGTCAAATCACCCGCAGTTGTGTTTCGAACGCAGTATACATCCATAATCCCTTGCCACAGTTACGGCTGGTACTGATGCTAAATTGTGTTGACCTGGCAGTTCGGGTTTATTTTGTGTGTTCAAATTCCGGCCACTAGGTGGACTCGAACTCATGACCGCCGGTCCTCTAGATCAGCGTGCTAGCCTTTGCGATACCGCCGGTCTCCTTAGGCAAGTGTATAGTAACATATATAGTGATTGGGGGAGGGGGTTCGCAAAGACAACTTATCACAAACATCAGAAGAAAGCAGTCATCATTTTTTGTAGCCACATTATGAGAAGACAAAAACTGAAACATGTTGTGACAGACCAGAGAAATTTGTGGAAGGAGAGATCGAGGAAGACAACGTGAGAAGATTCTTGACAGTCTTATGTCATGGCACGGAAGGGACTCTACCCACAATCTGATCCATGACATCGGAGATAGCAATTTGTGGAGAGAAATGATCGTCCACGCTAGCCGGCAAGGCACTGGATGATGATGATGATGATGATGATGATGCTTACAGTTTAAAAAAAAAAATTAAGATAAAGAAAGGGCCGCCTCAATGGACGGATGGTGCCAGTCCTATATATAGGGTGTATTTTTAAAGACTGTGCAATGTTTGAAAATACTGCCGTTCCAAGTTTTGTACTTACCTTACCTACTGTGGAGTTCATGCAACACAGTGCAACATAATAGGTAAATCTAATACAAAACTTGGAACGACAATATTTTCTAAAACTGCAGTCATTAGAAACACACCGTGTATTTATCGAGCAATCAGCACTTGGTGGGGGATGTCATTATCACGTCGGTGTCCTTTAGTTCCCAAGAGATTTCCTGGTAACCAATCAAAGCTGGGTCGTAACGACGCGGAAAGAACTCATGACCACCGGAGAGACAGGCCAGCGTCTAGCGACTACGCCACCACCTCTGTGGTGGCTTATACATCATCATCATTATCATCGAGTGCCTTGCCAGCTATCGCATTCGTTCATGTCTTTCCAGAGATCGCTGTCTTTAATGTTCTGGATTAACTCTGCTGATGACATTTCTCCATGCCACCGTCTCAGTCCATCCAGCATCATTTCTCTTGTTCTGTCTCTGCCTAACTTCCCCTTGATCTTTTCAATTGTCACGATGTTCTCCTACGTCTCTCTTCTCATCACATTATAATAAAAAGTTCATTGTCTCATTCTTATTGTTATATATAATGTTCTAGTTTCACTAGCCTCTTTCATGCAGTCGTTGCTATTTATTCTGGCAGTCCAAGGAATTCGCAACATTCGTCTCAGGTACCACAAATCTGTTGCCTCCAAGGTCTTTCAAATTAGATGCTTTATGCAGAACACTTTAATTGCACATGGTTAACCCCAGCTTAAAATGGGTACATGAAAATATCCTGGGCAGTAAAGGCGGTGGGTGTGATAGTCACCACATCACATATCAAGTGCTCAGTGGTCAATACAACTGTGGAGCTAGCATCATAAACCGAGGCTGACTTGCATTTTAAAAATCCACTTGGGCTCCCAGGTTGACCCAGCCTGAAATAGTTACCAGAACAAGTCTTGGAAAGTAAAGGCGGCCAGCTTAATTACAGCCATCTCCTACCAGCTACCTTCTGCTCTATACAAATATGGGCCTAGCACCGTCAGACAATTTCGCCGTAAGTGTTTATACAGGGTGTATTTTTAATGTCTGTGCAGTGTTCGAAAATATTGTCGGTCCAAGTTTTGTATTTACCTATTATGTTGCATGAACTTTACAGCGGGTAAATACAAAACTTGGACAGGCAATATTTTTAAACACTGCACAGTCATTAAAAATATACCCTATAAGAGGCTATTTCCTTTTTAAAAGTTAGTTACAAATCCTGCACAGGACGTTGCAGTCAGTACCAGCATGTTTTGACTGTTCGTAATTCCTGGACATGTTTACGTTTAGTAGTTTGCCATTGCTTTCTGAATGGCCGATACCTATATTATTTCAATAAAAACCGACGCAAGGCGGTCTGCTGCCAAATCACCCACAGCTGTGTTTCGAACGCGGGTATACGGAATTACGAACTGCGTCCGTTACCCCATCGCCACGACTTACTTTCTTTATAAATCACATATCACATGTAATTTTAAAAGGTGGCATGTCCTTTGCAGGACGTTGCCATCAATACGAAGTTATTTTTCTACACAGTTTTACGCTCAGTGGTTTGTCGTTGCTTTCTGAACCAGAAGTCGACGTTTAAATCTAACAAAGCGGTGTAGAGAATGCACCCACTACCCCTCCATCAGCATACATGCCGTTTAAGAGCGTGTGATCTGAACCGTTCTGCCACGCTGACCACTAAATTACATATGGTGTACACTATTTACCAGATATGAAATGTACGCGCACCTACCGTTATTCGCTTAATGGCACTTGATAAATTCTCGTTCCTAAATGTGACTTTAATATGGCAAGGCCTTTGAGTGAGGTACTTGGTATTGTCTTCCTGTTGTCTGTGAGAAGAAGTACTGGGTCTCTTGTCCACTGCTCGTCAGTCCCTTTTATACTGGTGGCCACTGATTGTACCCGTCTTTTCATAAAATGGATGGCTGAGCATGTTCTGTTAAGATGGAACTCGGGAAATAGATGAGAATCCCCAGATTTAGAGCACTTGTCAATCAATGTCGGTAAAGCGTAATAGAAAGAAAAAAAAAAAGGCTTGTAAATGAAGTATTCAATATGTGAGTAAATCTGGAGACTCGATACTCGTGTTGGTAAAGTAATCGTTTCTTCGATTTCACAATAACAGTGAAGGTAATAATTAACAGATTCACTGCCAAACAAAAAGTAGGTTTGGAACTAACAAAACAACAGAAAAAAGGTGTAGATTTAGTTAGTTAGTTAGTTAGTTGACAAGTAGGTTTTGACCCAGCAAAAATGGATCGCGGAAAATAGGAAATAAGTGTGTGGCACAGTTAAGATTTAAACGCCTATGAAAGATACGGGAAGTCGCTTACAATGATTAATTATCACATGACCCTTTATCAGTTAAGACATATGAATACAACTAGGCATAATTCATCATAATCCTGTGTCTTGCCGATGAGCGCCTTGGGCATTGACGACCATCCCATGCAATCACTAGAATCCATGATCAAATAAGGGTTCCTTTCGTCTTTCTAATATGCCAGAGCCTATACTTATTATGGAAGCCAATCATTGACAATTAGGAGAGGTGAGAAATTATGTAGAAGCTGTGGGGATGTGATTTTATAAATGAATAATTAAAACACCGTGGAAGAGTGACAAGGGTAACAACGATATTTTTAAATAATAAGTTAGTTGCATTTACTTTACAGGACATTGCAGTCAATCCCCTATTCATTGGCTGTTTGTGCCGGGTGTTTGTAAAGTCTCACTACACTCTGTACATAGAACAATTTTGAAAAATGAAGAACATGACGTCATAAAAAATGTGCTCCACAGTCCATCGTGAAGCAATATGCAGCTGTCGTATGTTGGAGTAATTGTTTACATTCCAAAGGGAATGGTATTATCAAAGGAAGAAATAATTGTTTCCAAAAAGCGGTCGATACATACGGATGGTTGTTCAATGATTTATAGCAAGATTTTCTGATAAACAACCTTCTCAACTCATTACGGTTAGAAATTTGTTAAATAAGATTTAATGAACACTTGATTGATACTTTCCAGCTTCCCCAAAGACAGCGTTAGACCTTAGCAGTGACTATTTTAACTAATTTAATGAATGTTTAGTACATTTTTTGATGACGTCATGTACTTAATTTTCCAAACTTTTTATACATATAAAGTATAGTGAGACTTTAGAAAACTCCGGTATTTTTCAATACGATGTTACATTCATTAGCCTGCCATTGCCTTCTGAACGGTGGACGCTCCTACCATTGTGAGAGTCAATGCAATGCGATTTGGTATCTTAAAATAATGTAACTCACAGAAAGAAATGGTTACTCTCATCAGAAGGGTACAGTACGCAAGATACGTTGTACCAGATGGAAAGTTGGAGGGTAGGAGAAACAGGGGTAGACCAAGAGAGAAGATGATTGTGGGTAAGGGGAAAGGGGGTAGAGAAGATGCTGGTGGGGAGGGGGAGATCAAGAGAGAAGATACCGGAGGGGGAGCCCAGCGGAGAAGATACCGGAGGGGGACACCAAAAAGAGAAGATACTGGAGGGAGAGACCAAGAGAGAAGATATCGGAGGGGGAGACCAGGGGAGAAGACACTGGAGTGAGAGACCAAAAGATAAGATATCGGAGGGGGAGACCAAAAAAAGAAAATATTGGGGGAGAGACCAAGAGAGAAGATATCGGAGAGGGAGACCAAAAAGAGAAGTAACTGGAGGGAGAGACCAAGAGAGAAGATATCGGAGGGGGAGACCAGGGGAGAAGACACTGGAGTGAGAGACCAAAAGATAAGATATCGGAGGGGGAGACCAAAAAGAGAAGTAACTGGAGGGAGAGACCAAGAGAGAAGATACCGGAGAGGGAAACCATTGGAGAAGATACAGGAAAGAGAGACCAGGGGAGAAGATACAGGAGGGGGAGACCAACAGAGAAGATACCGGAGGGGAGACCAAGAGAGAAGATACCGGAGTGAGAGACAAAGAGAGAAGATCCCGGAGGGGAGACGAAGAGAGAAGATACCTGAGGGGGAGACCAACAGAGAAAATACCGGAGGAGAGACCAAGAGAGAAGATACCGGAGGGAGAGCCCTGGGGAGAAGATACCGAAGGGGGAGCCCAGGTGAGAAGATACCGGAGGGAGAGCCCAGGTGAGAAGATACCGGAGGGAGAGCCCAGGTGAGAAGATACCGGAGGGGGAGCCCAGGTGAGAAGATACCGAAGGGAGAGCCCAGGTGAGAAGATACCGGAGGGGGAGACCAAAAAGAGAAGATACCGGAGGGGAAGACCAAAAAGAGAAGATACTGGAGGGAGAGACTAAGAGAGAAGGTAACGGAAGGGGAGACCAGGGGAGAAGATGCTAGAAGGGAGGGAGGGGGCTAGAGAGAAGATGCTTGAGGGGGAGACAAAGAGAGAAGATGCTTGAGGAGGAGGCAAAGAGAAGATGCTGGAAAAAAATGTGGTGGGGTGTGGAGACCAAAAGGGAACGCCACAGAACATGGGCGGTAAGATTAACACTATACGGTGTGGCCTAGACAGTAATATATTTGTCTCTTTGCTATTTGTTCCCCCCCCCCCCCAAAAAAAAAGTCCCGTTGTCAAATGTTCAAGTATATCTCATCGTAATAGGCTCCTCGAAATCTTGACTATCTACGTCTAATTTCTCCATTCAATTTACTGTTTTCACCTTCCTTTCTCTGGGCTGCCTCATTGGTTTTTATATCAGACTACTGTATTCTTTGCATGCAATCATCATCATCATCATCATCATCATCATCATCATCATCATCATCATCATCATCATCATCATCATCATCATCATCATCATCATCATCATCATCATCATCATCTGATATCATACCTGTCTCAAACATTATCCTGTCCCAGGTGAACTCAATGTCCTGTGTCCACTATGTGCACTCAATGTCCTGTGTCCACTGCAATGCTGGTCGACCTCTGTCTCTTCTGCCAGAACCATGCCAGCGCCATATTTGTAATGACCAAATTGCGTTCGATGGATGGTGTGGTCAGCGTCATGCTGGTCACTTTTACTTCCCAGGACATTTCCTGGTGCCCATTTTATGCAGGGTTACTTGGGAGTTCGGGTCAAATAATTGATTCAGTGCCACACAAAAAGTAGGTTTGGTCCAAACATAGTTAGCATGTAGAATAGCTGTTTGCAAGGCGGAAAACATAATCTCCAACAAACAGCTGTTATACATACAAAGTGTAGTGAGACTTTACAAACACCCTGTATTATAATGTTAATTTTACATATTTTAATATATTTTAATTATTTTATATATTTTATATTATTTAAATATTTTATATATTACATAATTAATTGTTCACTGAACATTGAAATTGCGGAAGAAAGCACGAAACAAAACAAATAACACGATGACACTAGTACGGTGAAATATCGTACTTCTGTCGAAATGGAACATCACATTTGGCGCGACATAATCCTTTGACATTAAATCAGTTAAAAACAAAATCGTCATCGATTGGGTTTCAAATTCCTGAACAAACAGGCAACAGACAAACGTCCATAAAAGCCGCCATACTGTGTGGGTGTGTGTGTGTGTGTGTGTGTGTGTGTGTGTGTGTGTGTGTGTGTGGCGGGGGTGGGGTGGGAGTGGGTGGGTGGGGGAATCTGAAAGTCTGAAAGCAGGCTATCAATTTGTAGACAACGATACAAATAAAAAGATAAACATAAAGAGATAGACGAACAGCAATCTGGTCAGAGCGCACCAAAAAAAAAAAAAACCGAGAGTTTTGGAGATCAGTTGCAGGCACCCTTGTTTGTGAAGGCGGCATGTGATTGACTGATTCGATTCAGTATCGATTACACCCTGGGTGTAATACCTCCACAACGCGATTCCCTTGAACCAGTTGTCCACTGATACCCGTGTAAGAACAGTTATTTGTGGCATGGACAGACAATCCTGCCCGGCTGCTAAATGAACTGAGTCTCCTCTTCAAAGAAAGTGCCGCCCTGTGATTAGAATCTTCTAGAACGACATCCAGCTGGGCAATTTGGCTTGACAGCCTAGCGAGAAATTATATAATCAACTTCTTTCGCGGTAACGCAGTTTACCTCGTGTTTCGAAGTGGTTAGTTGTGTTCCAATGTTCTTGTTTGCTGGCGTTCTCGCATTCTTGTAGAAATTTTCCCAATCCATTATTTTATGCACATATAGCTTACACAAAAAGATGTTAATTGCAACGAGAGAGTGTTGAAGTGTTACAAAGACCTATACTTTTGTATGGGCTTAAAGCGTGAACAATGAGTAGACGAGCTGAAAAACATCTAACGGTAGTGGAAATGTGATTCCTGTGGAAAATACAAAGAATACCACGGATAGATAGAACAACCAATGACAAGAAGCAAATGAAAATCGGAAACTGACTGGAGAAATGAGACGCAGACAGTCAAAATCGTTTAGAGCACGTTATAATCAGAAATAAATTAGAGAACTTGGTGACAACAGGCAAATTTGAAGGGAAAAGAACAAGGGGAAGGCAGAGAAGTAAATATCTGGATGGCTTGTCGACATGACACTGTGGAGACAAGAACACGGAGCTGATCAACGACTCTGGTGATCATATAAGATGGCGAAGCATGACCGCCCACGCTTATCGGCATGGCACATGATGATAGCTTACGATTGTGTTGTGAAGGTCGACTGCTCGTTTTGTTGTATTGTAATAGATCAACTGGATGCCATTGTTAATGACCCGCATATTTGAGACCACAGTTGTATTGCCTTGTCAAGACAGTGGTATAGGGTTCAATCCAGTCATTGGTACGTCATCATCCAGTGTCGTACCGACTGGCGTGAGCAATCATGCTTCCCCATATCATGTGATCTCCAGCAGCTTGTATCATGTCACGTGCTGATACCTTTCGTGCCATGACAAAAGGCTGTCAAGAATCTTCTCAATGGTATATGGTGCTAGCCTCGTATTTTTATACACCAGTCAATCGGCACTTAACGGGTGATGGGCAACAAAGTGTGTCCTGCTTGTTAAAATATGCTGTCAGATTGTTTTTAGTATACTCAGACCACACGTAACAGATGTAACATTGCATCATGCGTTTGCGTGCTACACACTAACAATAGTTGTCACACATAGTGTGTTGCGTGTGTCAAATATAGCTAATGTCCCGTGTCAACCTTCGTGCTCTTTGACCTCTGCCTCTTCGTCCAGGAATCATGGTTGTTGTTTCTCAACTACTGCCAAGTTTAATATGACCAAAGTAGTTCTAGCCTTCCGAAGAGAAAAGTCAACATGCATCCACATCATAGAGCATACTAGAACCTCGACCAGGTCCATTGATTCCTAGATATAAATGGGAATTGGCGCTTTAAAAGTGAGAGGATCGACTCCATTACACTAGGTTTTATCCCCTAAGGCTAGGTCTCTTTTCGCTAGGTTGCCTGCCGAAAACGCCGCACAGAGCACGAACTCTGTAGCCTCAGCAACCCTCCGAGAAAATTGCGCTCGTGAACCGAATGCGGAGTTAGAAACGAAACCACAGCCCTTTGGAACGCCAGACTGGCCTTGTAACCACTTGGCCACTGGGCCTCCAGGATCTACTAGATATACAGCGAAGTCCATCGATATGAGACCAGAGGAAAATGGCCACTTCAGTAAGGACTGAGAACTTGAGACGGAGTCAGTCGTGTTTCCGGTATTAGTTTTAACTCTCCCCACAAAATTACCCAAAAGATAAACATTTAGAAGGCCCACCATTTATGATACATTACAAATAACTGCCCCATATCACACTACGTTGACATTCAATAACGATGTTGCAACCAAACTGTCTTGTCTATACGTATTCAAAAATGTCAGCTGTTCTTGTTTCGTGACTTTAATGTATAGGCAGACCTTAGACGTGCAGAATAGAGCTCAACTGAGGGTGTACAAGGAAATGAGCGGCTGACAAACTCGCAGGTAAGGCTACTGTGGAAGTGATGACTGTGAATCTACAACCATGGTCAGGATGCGAGAACAGCAAATTAAAAGAGGGATGGCCAAACAAGAACACTATGCAGGAAGCCAGAGAAAATTGATAAACCAACACAGAACTGGTGTCGTTAGCCGCTACACGCTGCGGGATTTACTGAGGAATGGATCGGAGCATTCATGGACAGAATGGTTCGATGCGCTATGAGGATGATCTGTCGACTAACTAAGTAATTAGAGCTTAACTCAGTTTGCTACCAGTAAACATTGATGACAACTACAAAGGATGGTTTTTCTCGGGCCGCGTCTGTCGATTATACCGCTTCCTTCCTTCCTTCCTTCCTTCCTTCCTTCCTTCCTTCCTTCCTTCCTTCCTTCCTTCCTTCCTATCTTCTTTTTCTTACTTCTTCTTCTTCTTCTTCTTCTTCTTCTTCTTCTTCTTCTTCTTCTTCTTCTTCTTCTTCTTCTTCTTCTTTATTGATTTCGTTCTGTTTTCCCCTCCTTCTTCTTTCCTTTTCGTTTTCTTTTTTTCTTCTTCTTTTCTCTTCTTCATTTCTTTTCTTCTTTCCTTTTCTTCTTCTGTCCTGCTCTTATTCTTCTTTCATCTCCTTCTTGTTTCCTCTTCTTCTTTCCCCTTTTTATTTCTTCTTTTTATTTCCTCTCCACTTCTTCTTCTCTTTTCCTCCTTTGTTTCTTTCCTCTTCTTCTTCTTTCATTCTCTTTTTTTTTTGCCCTCCTCTTCTTCTTTCCACTTCTTCTTTCCTCATGTTCTTTCCTCTTCTTCTTTCCACTTCTTCCTCCATTCTCTTTTTCATTCCTCTTCTTATTTCCCCTCCGTCTTCTTTCCCCTACTTCTTCTTCTTTCCTCTTCTTATTTCCTCATCTTCTTTTCTCTTCTCCCTTCCGCTTCTTCTTTCTTCTTCTTCTTTCCTCTTCTTTTCTGCTATTCTTCTTCTTTCGTCTTCTTCTTTTCTCTTCTTTTCCCCTCTTTTCCCCTCCTTTTCTTCTGTCCTCCTATTCTTCTTTTCTCTTCTTCTGTCTTCCTCTTCTTCTTTCCTTCCTTCCTTCCTTCCTTCCTTCCTTCCTTCCTTCCTTCCTTCCTTCCTTCCTTCCTTCCTTCCTTCCTTCCTTCCTCCCCCTTCCCTCGCTCCCTCCCTCCTTCCGTCCGTCTGTCTGTCTATATGTCTGTCTGTCTGTCTGTCTATCTGTCTGTCTATCTGTCTGTATGTCTGCCTGCCTGCCTGCCTGCCTGTCTTTCGTTCTTTCTTTCTTTCGTTCGTTCGTTCTTTCTTTCTTTCTTTCTTTCTTTCTTTCTTTCTTTGTTTCTTTCTTTCTTTGTTTCTTTGTTTCTTTCTTTGTTGTTTCTTTCTTTCTTTCTTTCTTTCTTTCTTTCTTTCTTACACTCGTTTGAAATTTGTCTATATCTGTAATATTGTCTTTTACGAATTTCACTGTCATTGTTAGTTCATTCAGTGATCAATATCATTCCACTGTTGTGTCTCTAGACCAGAACGTTTGTCTAGATATGTCGTATTTTGGGGCAATCTTAGACTATGTGATCTGCTGTCTGCGGCAACAATCTACAGGTGCACATGGCTGATTCGCCAATCTTCAATTTTGCATACACAAAATGGTCGACAAAAGAACTGATCTACGACTCTGGTGATCGTGTGAGATGGAGAAACATGACCGCCCACGCTTATCGGCTTGGCACATGATGACGACGATGATGATGATGATGGACCATGCGGCCAGGCTTAGATTTCTTCGGACATAATAAAGGACCCTTTAAGACGGATTGGACATACTGTGCTAGGCTCATAATTTTAGATTAACCTGTCGGTACTCGATGGATAGCTTGGTCATTATCACCTCGGCCCCTTTTATTTCCTAAGATATGTTCTGATACTCATACTAGGCTGGGGTGACAACCTGGTATGTTAAAAATTCGAATCTACCGTTGCGGATCGAACCCTGACCATTGGGCTAGCAGGTGGGGTCTGGTCACTATGCTACCTCCACGTCCTTTATACAAGGGGGCTTCATATGAAAACCTTACACCTCCCATTGACTCTTTGAGTTGTCCAAACAGGTGCGAATCATTTTGGGGCTAGATCTGGAGAGTAAGGGGAATGTGGTACACACTGAAAGTCGTTTGGATTTGATTGCGGGTCGAAACTACCTACTCTTCTCACACACTTGCTGGACTGACAGGCATACATCACCATACTGGACCTTCATTCGCCGATACATTTCTATAGTTTTCACCCCTTCACTTATGTTTTTAAATAAAACGGATAGAGAATGCTGCTCCTCTTTGATATATGTCAAAAGTGGGGCGGCCATCTGAGGACTATAACTGTCCTCATGACTTCACCGTATTTGTCTGCATCGTGATATCACATGCTTAAAACTCATGACATACATAACAACAATATTGACAGGTTACAAGACAATGGCATGGTTATTGTAATTTCTATCACACTTTTAGGATTTTAATTTGAAGCCCTTTGGTACTTGCCAAAGTCAATTTCATTGTTGTGTTCCGTAAGAAGACGTGTTGACAGGTTGGCAGGCTAGAGACGCTCTCACAACACTAGGACATTCGTGAAAGTCAAAGGACATTTACACGATTGCTAAACCTATACTATGTATCTCTAACGTGAAATCATTATTTCTGCTGTTGCTGTCTTCCACTTATATCGTTAGGCGACGTGGGGAGGGGCTGTTGAAGTTCCAGCGCTTTTATTCCATAAGTCATGAGCAGAATCTGTCTAGGTTCAAGTAAACTCCCCACCGGTTTGTTAGGTTAGATGCATGACCTAATTAACTCTGTTGTATGTGCTACTGCAAACTACTGAGCGTAATCTTGCCAAGAAATCAACAATCAGCTGAGAGATGCTGATGTTGACAGCGATGTCCTGTCAAGGATATGCAAACATTTTATTTATTTATTTATGTGCTACTACCACCATGCGAGTGCTGTGGCGAAGGTTTTACGAGCGCAGTTCGTAGTTACGCAATACCGCGTTTAGAAACACAGGTGGGGGAGGTTTGAAAGCAGACCGCCTTGCGTTGATTTTCATACAATGGCATGAGTTTCAGTCGTTCAGAAAGCAATGGCAAAGTAATGGACGTAGGTTGCCATGAAATCACAAACAGCCAAAACATGTTGGGGTTGATTGCGACGTCCTGTAAAGGATATGCAACTAATTAACCCTTAACCAGTTTTAAAAATCAGCCTTGATGCGAATTCGAAATAGATAAATGCGTCTAGTTTAGTCATTATGCTACTGTTGCTTCCAAATGTGCATGTGTGCTTGCAAAATGATAGTCCGTGATAAAACATTAAAAACAAAATAATAAAACATGTAGGGCAAAGCTCGCTGGTCCCATACCCGCACACATCGCTACGTGCTGTAGAATACTGTTACAGTTTATCAACCCATTGCAAACACTGCTCTAATGTACGCATGCCAGACACGGTACGGGTCGCGACCTTAACAATAAACAACTGGAGCTGCCTGTTTAACCGTAACCTAGTATCGGTTCAAGCTTGATTGAGAATGTGTAGGTCGCGCCATCAGTGCAGAACAAGGCTGACCCGGTTTTAATTTTTGTTGTCGCGAAAATTCTATATTACCATAGCCAAAAGTGGTGTAGAGAATAGCGTTTGTAGGGCAGAACTGTCTGAATAAATAACGAGCCCGCCATTTGAGCTGCGGTAGTATTCCCTTTATTAGTGTGCGAACATTCGTTACGCTTTACTCAATTTTCAGGTAAGTAAATGCATGATTGTTTTCGCATTTTCGCATTTATCTATTTAGAATAATAGTGCTATGTTCTATGTAGCTATTTGCATTCTTCAAATGCCAAACTTACGGCAAGGATGCATGTTGTCCCCGAGCCGTTTCAACGTATGCACAGAAAGCATTTTAAACAAGTTGTATAGCTTAGACTGAACATCAAGGTAACAATATAACAATCTCAGGGCAGCCTGGCCGAATGGATAAGAGGGTTCGTTCTTTAACATCCTGTGTACTGATGTCGAGGTAGCGGGTTCAACCTCAACACTGGTCGGTTGGACTAAAATGTTGACTTCTCGTCCTAGATTTCGGGACGTAAATTACAAGTACCTCTGAAGTCGGAGTGGGTTCACATGATGGCGAGGGACACTGGTAATAGGGAAAGCTAATCCACACGCAAAACTCAGTCCCGTGCACGAGAAGTAGTAGAACTTTATGTACTATCTTTGGGTTCAAAGCGAGCGATAGAAAAAAAGAAAAAAAAGAAACAGAAACACTTTCAACAATCTCAGATATGCTGATGCCACACAGTTACTAGCAAAAAGTAAATATGAATCATAGGATGTCCTATGGCAAATTCATAGCACAGCGAAGAATGGGGATTAAATGTTGTAAAAGGTGTGCGTGTCCTTTGTAGGACGTTGCCACCAACACCAAGCCAAGGATGGTTTGCTAGGCAAGTTTACAAGCAGTGGTTTACCATTGCTTTCTGATACCATTTATTTCTGATACCATTACTTTCTGATGCAATTGCTTTCTGATATCATTGCTTTGTCTCATACCATTGCTTTCTAATACCATTGCTTTCTAATACCATTGCTTTCTTATACCATTGCTTTCTGATACCGTTGCTTTCTAATACTATTGCTTTCTAATACCATTGCTTTCTAATACCATTGCTTTCTGATACCATTGCTTTCTGATACCATTGCTTTCTAATACTATTGCTTTCTAATACCATTGCTTTCTAATACCATTGCTACTGATACCATTGCTACTGATACCATTGCTACTGATACCATTTATTCCTGATACCATTACTTTCTGATGCAATTGCTTTCTGATACCATTGCTTTGTCTCAAACAATTGCTTTGTCTCATACCATAGCTTTCTGATACCATTGCTTTGTCTCAAACAATTGCTTTGTCTCATACTATTGCTTTCTGATACCATTGCTTTCTGATACCATTCTTTCTGATACCATTGCTCTCTGATACCATTGCTTTGTCTCAAACAATTGCTTTATCTCATACCATTGCTTTCTGATACCATTGCTTTGTCTCAAACAATTGCTTTGTCTCATACCATTGCTTTCTGATACCATTGCTTTCTGATACCATTGCTTTCTGATACCATTGCTTTCTGATACCATTGCTTTGTCTCAAACAATTGCTTTGTCTCATACCATTGCTTTGCATCATACTGTCGGATAACTTTGGGACAACCCCAACGAGATAGAGGATACTAAAGTTCCTCTTTCCCAATGTGATCCTACCCGTTCTTATTATCTTAACTTCCAATGGCTCAAATTCTTTAGTCCATAACTAGAGTCTCGGAGAACCAAGACATTCCTCAAGGAAAACAAGGAAAAGTTTCCATGAATAACAATATCCTTTGGTGGTTCCTTGCCTCTCCTCTCTCAGCTAATTAATTAATATCTACAGCTAGTGCTCGACTTACGACCACCATCGGTTCCGACAGACCGGTCGTAACACGATTTGGTCGTAAGTTGAGTACGCTATGTATACAGTAATGTGAAGTGATGTTATAAAAATATTGAAGTTAAATTATATCATACATTTCTTTTATTATTGTTATAAATCATAATTTTCGATGTTCATTTTGTGCCATTTGTATCATCAATACACCATTTTGTTTCTTATTTTTACATCGTCAGGTTTAAGAAAAACACTGCATTAACTGTACATGTACAACTGGTTTAATATTTGAAAAACATACAAAATACAGGTGTGGAAAATACTACAGGAAACATTTTCCCAATCGCAAAACACATCAAATTGTCATTAACATCAAAATATATAAACATGTACGAAACATTTTATTGGCCACTGGTGCTTGGCTGCAGATCATTAATGTCGTCATCTAAGGCAGCAGTTGGGGGTACCGGAATTGGTTTTTTCAAAAACATGGTGAGCTTTGTCTGAATTGTATGTTTCTTTTTTTCATCATAAATTTCACGATACGGACGAAACACATCGTGCGCCATCCGTTCAATCCTTGCAAATCGTTCGATGTTTGGGTCCATTGCTTCGAAATGTATAAGAAGTTTATTCAGTAAAGATAAACCTTCTGATAATCCCTTAGTGGTGAACTTTCTTTCTGGCTCATCCTCTTCTTTCTTGGCTTCTCTTCTTTCTTCTTCCGCCACTCTTTCTTCTTCCAGTTCGATTAACTCTTCATTTGTAAGTTCTCCGGATTCTTTGTCTAGCAACTCTTCGACATCTTCAATTTCACACTCCAAAGAAAGGTCTTTGGCGAGTTTTACTATTTTTTCCCGAATCGTTTCAAGTTCATGTTCACTGTCAAATCCATGAAAATCATTAACATAGCGCTTAACACAATTTTTCCAGATGCCATTCATGCACTTTGTCGTCACAGCCTCCCAGGCGGTAGCGATATTCTTGATACACATTAAAATGTTGTAGTGTTTCCAAAAATCTCGCAATGTTAGTTCTGTGCCAGCATCTATTGCGGATATTGCTTGAACGAAGGTGGTTCGGAGATAGCTGGCCTTTACGGTCGCAATCAAACCTTGGTCCATAGGTTGGATGAGTGGAGTCATGTTTGGCGGAAGAAAAACAAATTTTACATCTGGATGGAGATCCCCTAGACGTGGTGGGTGTCCAGGCGCGTTATCGAGTAGCAATAAAATCTTGAAAGGAATATCTTTCTCCAAACAATATTCTCGACCTTGAGGAATAAAACAAAAATAAATCTGAAATTTAATATGGCTAGTGATTGTGGTCGTAAAGTCGAATGGTCGTAAGTTGCATAGGTCGTAAGTCGATCAATACCTGTATTGTGTGGTTTATTAAACAACTTAACAACGACAAGAGAGGAAATGACCTCCTTTACATCATTTAATAATCATAAATTGGGTTATTGATCATTAAGTTTACAAAACAACAATCCAATTAAAAAAAGGGTCATATATATATATATATATATATATATATATATATATATATATATATATATATATATATATATATATATATATATATATATATATATATATATATATATATATATATATATAACACTGATGCCTCAAACGTACGTGTCACTAACATCAAGCTTTCCAGTTCTTCGTTGATAGCTACTATAAATCTTTCATTGGAGAAGGTTAAGTCTGAAACTGGGTATACACTCAGGTTGATTTATTTCAGGGTTCTTGGATCCCTGTGGCAAACAGTTCAATGAAATTATGCATATTAAATTTCCCTAGAGTGTTGATCTGTTCCAGGTACTAATAGGATAGTGGCTTCAGTTCTCCACCCTCAGGTACAAGAATGAGTTCTCTATGTTACCTGTCCTAAATGTTTAGTGGAACTTCTTGCAGGTAGTTGCTTTTTGAATAGTTTTCTGCAATCTTCTGTCCAGGTGCTTCAATCAAAAGTCAGGTCTGGATCTAGATGAATATAGCCATTACTTGAAATTTCAGCATCAAACATATATCTACTGATATCAATATGAACATTAGAAATGGAAGACCGTAAATCTCCCAAGAAAAACAAGGAAAATAAATACAGGGGATTTCGGTCCTAGGGAAAATAAGCAAGGGAGGAAGAGGGTCTTGGTGTTCTCCAATAGTTATCAACCCCACGACTGGTTACTCTCCATCCAATCCTTCATTATAGGGCGCTCAAGGTTTAGACTACCAGATAAGCAGTGTCATCTTCACCCATGCCTGTCACCCATGGTCTCCAGGTTGAGTAATACCTTGATCGATTCAGAATTTGATAACTATGTTCACCATTCCCTTTTGTACATAATTATTTTCTCTAGATATCCTTTCATTTGAAAGGAAAGGTCTCATAATGTAAGGGTTTTAATTCATTCCAAAATGCAATGAGTATTTGCTTATAAACAATATAAGTACATTATGGTATCATCTCCTGTATAACATTCAGGAGAATTCTTCCTAATCAAATGCTTCGAGGGGGAGTATCTTCCCTCCTCTTCAACGTGTATGTAATATGCCTTTTCCTCATTAATCTATAGGATGTTCCCTCCTTCTCCTCCTCCTCCTCCTCATTCTCACCGCCGCCGTCGCCACCGCCGTCGCCGCCGCTGAGTCCGCCGCCGCCGCCACCAGCAGCAGCAGCAGCAGCAGCAGACATATAATCAGATTGCTACTGGAACTATTAGTGTTGGAACTCTTCGCTGGCTGCTGAGGATGGGGGCGGAGCGCTTATGGGAATGTCCCGAATGCTGTGATGTCGGTTCTTAAATCAATCAATCAATCAAATCAATCAAACAGTTTATCTATGAACCACAACATCTGAATATAGTGCTTAATCTCTCCGGAATTAAGTTCTTAAGGACTAACCACATGGTTACAACACATCAACTTACCATCTTCTGGAAACGGAGCATGACGAACATAATATGTATTACAATGTGCTTACCTTCAACAAAGTTGACTGTCTTCTTCAAACATAACGTCATCAGATTTCAGGTTCCTAGACTCGGTTTTGTGTTTCCAAGTTCGCTGGCTGCTTATAGGCCGGTACTTCTCTCCAGCGAGCCGTCTTCTGTTTTCACGCTTGTTGAAGGTATTTCCACACACTAGCCTTCCGCCGGTCTCCGCGCCATATCTAAAGCTTGTCCTTTCTCGCTTGGGGCTAGGACGTCATGACCAATGGCGAAGCTCTGTTTAAACTATAGTTAGAATATTGTTGTCCCTTTTAGGAATCAGCGCTCTTTCCAACTTGGGGTAATGCAAAATGTACCCTTGTCTTAACTATCGGCGCTAATTCCTTCCTTCTTCAAATTTGAATTTGAGTATGATGGTCGTGGTTGTTGGCACTGTTGCAAACTGGAGGGATAGTGCGGGGAATATTAAACAGGGATGTGGCGGTTGCAAGATGTCTGTATACTACACATGCCATTGCTTTATCTCATACCATTGCTTTGTATCATACCATTGCTTGGGGTCATACCATTGCCTTGTGTCATACCATTGCTGTGCATGGTACCATTGCTTTCTGATACCATTGCTTTGTCTCATACCATTGCTTTCTGATACTATTGCTTTGTCTCATACCAATGCTTTGTATCATACAATTGCTTTATGATATTATCGCTTTGTCTCATACTATTGCTTTGTATCATACCATTACTTTCTGTTACCTTTGCTTTGCCTGATCATTGCTTTCTGATACTATTGCTTTCTGTCTGATACCATTGCTTTCTGTCTGATACCATTGCGTTGTCTGATACTATTGCCGTCTGATACAATTGCCTTCTGTCTGATACGATTGCTTTGTCTGATCATTGCTTTCTGATACCATTGCTTTCTGTCTGATACCATTGCGTTGTCTGATACTATTGCTTTCTGATAACATTGATTACCGATACCATTGCTTTCTGATACCATTACTGTTTGATACCATTGTTTTCTGATATAATTGCTTACTGAAACCATTGCTTACTGATACCATTGCTTTCTGATACCATTGCTTTCTGGTATCATTACTTTCTGATGTCACTGCTTTCTGATACCACTGCTTTCTGATACTACTGCTTTCTTACCGAGAGGTCATTATTAAAGTCCAAATGCCCGGTGTAGAGAACGAACACATTACCGCAGTCAGTGAATCGGAAGTTTAATTGCAAACACATTACACGATATGAGCCGGAGTTATGAGTACTCACCGAGCAAATAAATAGACGCTGTGCAGAATTTGGATTGTAATTAATATTAGAAAACCACATCAATTAGCAACGCAAAGGAGAGGCCAGCAATGAACATCACAGTAACCTTTAATTTTCGTATCTGACACGCGCCTGTCTTTTTCGCATCCTTCGCTGGCCTGTAATTACTCGTATTTGCGTCTCAGGTTGAAAAGATAGACCCATCGCATATAGTTAAGTTTTAGTCCTCATTCACAAGTAATTTATGTCTCACGTTGTAAATATAGTCCCCTAGCATATAGTTAAGTTTTAGTCATTCACTTATCCTAGGCTGTGACATATGATGTGGGGTAACCAGTTACATTCCTCCCCGTTAATTCATCCCAAGCAATTTCTAGAAAATTATCTGGTAACCATATTTTATCAGCTGGGTCGACCCATTGCAGTACTGATGTGAATAAGGGATTTAACCCGGATCGCTGTTTTGGCATTGTACTAACTACTGTGCCACGCCAACTCGTGCCTGTCATTTATGAATCACTCACTTACAACTGCATGTCCTTTTGCAGGAAGGGACTCTGTATTGTTTAGTCGCGTTGTCACCTACTTGTGCAGGAAGGGACTCTGTATTGTTTAGTCGCGTTGTCACCTACTTGTGCAGGAAGGGACTCTGTATTGTTTAGTCGCGTTGTCACCTACTTGTGCAGGAAGGGACTCTGTATTGTTTAGTCGCGTTGTCACCTACTTGTGCAGGAAGGGACTCTGTATTGTTTAGTCGCGTTGTCACCTACTTGTGCAGGAAGGGACTCTGCATTGTTTAGTCGCGCTGTCACCTACTTGTGCAGGAAGGGACGCTGTATTGTTTAGTCGCGCTGTCACCTACTTGTGCAGGAAGGGACTCTGTATTGTTTAGTCGCGCTGTCACCTACTTGTGCAGGAAGGGACGCTGTATTGTTTAGTCGCGTTGTCACCTACTTGTGCAGGAAGGGACGCTGTATTGTTTAGTCGCGCTGTCACCTACTTGTGCAGGAAGGGACGCTGTATTGTTTAGTCGCGTTGTCACCTACTTGTGCAGGAAGGGACTCTGTATTGTTTAGTCGCGCTGTCACCTACTTGTGCTGGAAGGGACGCTGTATTGTTTAGTCGCGTTGTCACCTACTTGTGCAGGAAGGGACGCTGTATTGTTTAGTCGCGCTGTCACCTACTTGTGCAGGAAGGGACGCTGTATTGTTTAGTCGCGCTGTCACCTACTTGTGCAGGAAGGGACGCTGTATTGTTTAGTCGCGCTGTCACCTACTTGTGCAGGAAGGGACGCTGTATTGTTTAGTCGCGCTGTCACCTACTTGTGCAGGAAGGGACTCTGTATTGTTTAGTCGCGTTGTCACCTACTTGTGCAGGAAGGGACGCTGTATTGTTTAGTCGCGCTGTCACCTACTTGTGCAGGAAGGGACGCTGTATTGTTTAGTCGCGTTGTCACCTACTTGTGCAGGAAGGGACGCTGTATTGTTTAGTCGCGTTGTCACCTACTTGTGCAGGAAGGGACGCTGTATTGTTTAGTCGCGCTGTCACCTACTTGTGCAGGAAGGGACGCTGTATTGTTTAGTCGCGTTGTCACCTACTTGTGCAGGAAGGGACGCTGTATTGTTTAGTCGCGTTGTCACCTACTTGTGCAGGAAGGGACGCTGTATTGTTTAGTCGCGTTGTCACCTACTTGTGCAGGAAGGGACGCTGTATTGTTTAGTCGCGTTGTCACCTACTTGTGCAGGAAGGGACGCTGTATTGTTTAGTCGCGCTGTCACCTACTTGTGCAGGAAGGGACGCTGTATTGTTTAGTCGCGTTGTCACCTACTTGTGCAGGAAGGGACGCTGTATTGTTTAGTCGCGTTGTCACCTACTTGTGCAGGAAGGGACGCTGTATTGTTTAGTCGCGTTGTCACCTACTTGTGCAGGAAGGGACGCTGTATTGTTTAGTCGCGTTGTCACCTACTTGTGCAGGAAGGGACGCTGTATTGTTTAGTCGCGTTGTCCACCTACTTGTGCAGGAAGGGACGCTGTATTGGTTAGTCGCGTTGTCACCTACTTGTGCAGGAAGGGACGCTGTATTGTTTAGTCGCGGTGTCACCTACTTGTGCAGGAAGGGACGCTGGTATTGTTTAGTCGCGTTGTCACCTACTTGTGCAGGAAGGGACTCTGTATTGTTTAGTCGCGTTGTCACCGACTTGTGCAGGAAGGGACGCTGTATTGTTTAGTCGCGCTGTCACCTACTTGTGCAAGGAAGGGACTCTGTATTGTTTAGTCGCGTTGTCACCTACTTGTGCAGGAAGGGACTCTGTATTGTTTAGTCGCGTTGTCACCTACTTGTGCAGGAAGGGACTCTGTATTGTTTAGTCGCGCTGTCACCTACTTGTGCAGGAAGGGACGCTGTATTGTTTAGTCGCGTTGTCATCTACTTGTGCAGGAAGGGACGCTGTATTGTTTAGTCGCGTTGTCACCTACTTGTGCAGGAAGGGACGCTGTATTGTTTAGTCGCGTGTCACCTACTTGTGCAGGAAGGGACGCTGTATTGTTTAGTCGCGTTGTCACCTACTTGTGCAGGAAGGGACGCTGTATTGTTTAGTCGCGTTGTCACCTACTTGTGCAGGAAGGGACGCTGTATTGTTTAGTCGCGTTGTCACCTACTTGTGCAGGAAGGGACTCTGTATTGTTTAGTCGCGTTGTCATCTACTTGTGCAGGAAGGGACGCTGTATTGTTTAGTCGCGTTGTCATCTACTTGTGCAGGAAGGGACGCTGTATTGTTTAGTCGCGTTGTCATCTACTTGTGCAGGAAGGACGCTGTATTGTTTAGTCGCGTTGTCATCTACTTGTGCAGGAAGGGACGCTGTATTGTTTAGTCGCGTTGTCACCTACTTGTGCAGGAAGGGACGCTGTATTGTTTAGTCGCGTTGTCATCTACTTGTGCAGGAAGGGACGCTGTATTGTTTAGTCGCGTTGTCATCTACTTGTGCAGGAAGGGACGCTGTATTGTTTAGTCGCGCTGTCACCTACTTGTGCAGGAAGGGACGCTGTATTGTTTAGTCGCGTTGTCACCTACTTGTGCAGGAAGGGACGCTGTATTGTTTAGTCGCGTTGTCACCTACTTGTGCAGGAAGGGACGCTGTATTGTTTAGTCGCGTTGTCACCTACTTGTGCAGGAAGGGACGCTGTATTGTTTAGTCGCGTTGTCACCTACTTGTGCAGGAAGGGACGCTGTATTGTTTAGTCGCGCTGTCACCTACTTGTGCAGGAAGGGACGCTGTATTGTTTAGTCGCGTTGTCACCTACTTGTGCAGGAAGGGACGCTGTATTGTTTAGTCGCGTTGTCACCTACTTGTGCAGGAAGGGACGCTGTATTGTTTAGTCGCGTTGTCACCTACTTGTGCAGGAAGGGACGCTGTATTGTTTAGTCGCGTTGTCACCTACTTGTGCAGGAAGGGACGCTGTATTGTTTAGTCGCGTTGTCATCTACTTGTGCAGGAAGGGACGCTGTATTGTTTAGTCGCGTTGTCATCTACTTCTCACTGTTTCATTTTTCTTAAATTGTCGCTCACTTGCTTTGAGCTCAGGCATAGTCCATACACGTGATGCTTCTCTTAGTGCAATTGATTGATTTTTGCTCGTCGTTTAGCTTTGCCTATTACCAGTGTCCCTCGCTATCAGGCGAACTTACTCCTTCAGAGGTACTTAACATTTAAGTCCGGAAGTCAAGGACGAGAAGTCATTATTTTAGTCCAACTGACCGGTGTAAGGATTGAACCCACTACCTCAGAATCAGCACACCGGATGTTTAAGAAAGCTCTTATCCATTCGGCCATGCTGATCTCCATCTTTCTTGTTGAACTGTGGATTTGTTTTGATTGAAACAATTACTAATTGCCAGCATGCATTAATTGGTGCCTCCGCAGCCGAGTTATAACTAAGATACTGTGGACAGGGGGAGGAGAACTAAATTAATAATTGGGTTAGAGTGGGCTCATGTAACAATTGGGACAGGAAGAATGAAAGTTCTAACTGGGATAGAGAGGGTTAATGTAATAACCGGGGCGGCATGTGAGTTAAATAATAGCAAGGATAAAGTGGGTTAATGTAATAACTTGGACAGGCCTTAAGTAATAACGGGGATAGAGTACTCAATATTGGATCTAAGAATCGACATCACTGCCCTGGGGACATTCCCACACATGCTCAGTCCCCCTCTTCAAAAGCCACCGAAGAGTTCTCATGCTCATTATTCCAGCAGCAACTTGATAAAAGTCCGCCTGGTATTCCCTCTGCACTTTCTGTTACTCCCTTTTGAACCGGTCTTTCAGATATGGACACACTGTCTGTTCAGCTGCACTATCCACTAGATTCCAGAGAGCCTTAAGCACGTCACCTTTATCATAAAGTGGCTTTACACCCAGGGCGATAGCTGCAGCTAATCTATCAGCCTGTTCCTTGACCCGCACACCCGAATGCCCTGGGCTGAACATCCATGATGTGGGCGTGTTCTTCGTCCTGTCAAACCATGCTAGCCACTGAACCTGGAACATTCCAGCCTCCATTTTCGAAAGCATACTCTGTGAGTCAGTTACAAACACATGACTGGTTGTGTTTCTCTCCAATCAAGCGAAATGCTGTCGTGACCGCCTCAACTTCCATTCTCAAGTTGGATGTTGTAGTAGCGAGCATGTGCCGAATTCCCCATTTAAAGTGCCCACTTGTCTTTTGCAGCACATCATTACTCCCTATCATAGACCCACTAGTGTACATAATTACATGGCCTTTGTGTGTTATTTTCTATCAGCTGTTGTACGGATATGTCTGTAACACCCGCTGTGATTCTGGTCACAATTGGCACAATGTCATCATCATCATCATCATCATCATCATCATCATCATCATCATCATCATCATCATCATACCACGCCAGGATTCCACCCTCCCGCATTTAAATTATCATTGAAGTAACAAGTGCACGTTCACGTAAGACCAACTAACCACCGCCCGGCGTCTGGATTTGCTTTCACTAATACCAGTGTCTTTCGCCATCAGGCGAACCCGCTGCATCTTCAAAGGTACTTGTAATTTACATCCTCAAGTCATGAATGAGAAGTCAAATCCTTCTGACCGGTGCATGACTTTAACCCGCTACCTCAGCATCAGCATCCTGGAAGTTTAAAAGCGGGTGCTCTTATCTATTCGTCCACGCCGGCCTCTGTAGAGAAGATGAAATGGCTTAGAGGTCAGATTTCCAGCTCCATCTTGAGAAGATCAGGTCTGAATCACAAGGTGCATATTTACAAAATGAGTCATCTCTCAAATCCCGATGAAGTAGATTGGAGACAAAGCCTACTCAAAGTACGTCCGCTGTGTATATTCGAAAGCTCTCAGCACGGGGTCTCCGTGAGGAAGTAGTCAAGCCGTCTGACTCGGGCTACAAAGGTTATGGGTTCGATTTCGGGCCGCGTCCTTCGGTTCACGAGTGCACTTTTTCGGAGACTCCTGGAGGTCGTCGCTGGAGCTACAGCGTTCTTGCTTTGTGCGACGCTTTCGGGAGTTCGCTGCGGAAAGAGACTGAGCCATATGGGATAAAAACTCTGTGCAATGAAGTCGATCCTGCCGTGACTGTTTAAGCGAAAACTCCCAGCTGTTGGAAATTGAACATGTGACTGAATAAGCTGCCTTTGTTGCCTGTGTTTTGTGGGGCCATGAAGAAAACAATGAAAACTCACACTGTAACCTACCATGTACGGTGTAAAAGGTCACTAGCGAGGACGGGCTTGAGCATGACTTCCTCATCTTGTAGAAGACTTAGCTGTAAGATCCAACCATGTATAAAACATGTCTACAAATGTTTGGTGTGAGTTAAGGGCCTATACGCCATTGAACGGTGACAGGCAGCAGTAGAAGCAGTCTTGTATGTTCTTATTATGTTTGTGTTGTGCTTCTTATAAAACCGCGGATCGTGTAATTAAACAAAAATATTCTTAACTTATTGCAGTTGTAATTGAGATTAGGAGGCAGAATGTCAGCTAGTGGACCTCAGGCTCAGCCGGATACAACCGACCCCGCCGCCAAACAGTCATGGAAGTCAAGCATAGACACTAAAGGAGCGTTTGTCAGAAAGGAATCTCAGTTTCGTAACTGGATCACGGGTATGTCCCATTGTTATGTTTACATCATATACATTGGATGCAGGATTACCCTTATGTGCATATAGTATACAATGAATGGAGGAGTGCATTATGTTTGTATAGAATTTTTTTTTTTTTTCGCATATCCTTTACAGGACAACGCTGTCAACATCAGCATCTTTCAGCTGATTGTTGATTTATTTCTTGGCAAGATTACGCTCAGTAAGTTACCAACGCGGCGAGAACCGCTACCGATTCTCGCGCAGGTTATGTTCCTCACGTGAATATACGGGGTTACGGAGAAAGACGTTAACACATAGGCCAAGGAGACCGCCTTGTATAGAATAGGAATTAGAAATCTCAATTCTATGTTTATTTAGAAGGTGTAATAGAAAAAGTTCTTTTTTATGTTTATACAGAGGATGCATTTAACAAAAAAACATCCCCGGCAATGTTTATATAGAATATGCATTCGAAAATGTCGTCAAGCCGTGTCTATATAGAATTTACATTAGATAAAGTCCCCCTCTTGAGTTTATATAGAATGTGCATTAGGAAAACTCCTCTTGCTATGTTTATGTAAGAAATGTGCTAAAATTTAATCTTGCTGCGTTGACATATAACAAATAACTGAACATAAACTTGCCCAGGAATCACAAACAACACAATGCTGGAGTTGACTGCTACGTCTGGTAAAACATATGCAACTAACATTTGATTTATTAGTGTTGATATAGAGTGTGTACATTACACAACAAGCAGACAGACAAGAAGACAACAGGAACATAACAGGCAGACTAGTAGACAGCAGGAACACAACAAACAGACAAGTAAACATCAGGAGTACAACACACAGACAGATAGCAGGAGTACAACAGACAGTAGGAATACAAGCAGGCAGACCTACAAGTAAAGAGCAGGAACACTTCATGAAGGCAGACAGATAGGCGTGGCATGCAGACAGATAGGCGTGGCATGCAGACAGATAGGCGTGGCATGCAGACAGTTATTCAAGGCGACCGTATCAATAGCTATAGTAAGATAAATTCCTGTCTCATGTGTTTGGACTGTTGTTTCAGCTGATGGATCATCGGGGTACAAGGCTGAGGCTGGCAGGTACCACTTGTACGTCTCTCTGGCTTGTCCATGGGCACACAGGACCCTCATTGTCCGCACCTTGAAGGGGTTGGAGGGTGTTGTGTCCGTCACTGTGGTTGATTGGCTGCTGGAGTCTAAAGGATGGGCCTTCACGGATAAGGTAATCAATAAGTCGTATATACATCCAGTGACTGGCAAAGATTAGTTTCATTTTCGTGCAAGGGCATGTTGGTGTACAAGAAAATGAGCAGGCTGACAGGCTTGCAGGTAAGGCTAGTGTGTACGGCGGACGAGCCGTGAACCAGGCTGATATACTGAATGCTCTGCGAGACGTAAGTCGTGTGCGAGAACAAAGTGATGCCTGGGAATCTACAACCATGGTCAAACTGCAAACACAGCAAGGTAAAAGTGTGGCCAAACAAGAACACTATGCAGGAAGCCAAAGAAGATTAATAAACCAACACAGAACTGGTGTCATTGGCCTCTTCACGCTGTGGGATTTACTGAGGAGGGGATCCGAGCAGTTGATGGACTGAATGGTTAGATGTGTAATGAGGATGATCTGTCGACTAACAAACTATGTGCATCCAGTCATTCACCATTTTACAATTGAACTAGGGTCCCTGGACGACCCAGATTAAATTGGGCACAGGGAAATGTGTTGGGAAGTAAACGCGGTTGGTGTGAGTAGTTAGAAAGGCGCAATTCGACGCTTATTTGCCGGATTGACCTTGACCTCGGTTGATTTTCACTCCCCCTCGGTCATATAGTTGGGTGGGTATGTAGGGGTGGTATCTAGGTCATATCTAAGGGCGATAATTCTAAGATTTTATGTTTCTAAGGGCAGATAACTATTGAGTGGGTGTATAAAAATTTTAATTAATTATTATAAAATAAAATAAAATAAATAAAAAATAAAAATAAATAACGACGGGGTGCGGGGTGGTGGCGAGGGGGTGGGCGCGTGGGGTGAGGACTAGGCGGTTCGGGTTTAAACACTATCAGGTATATAATAATTTTTATTAAATCATGTATAAACAATACAAGGCATATTAAATAAGTAGTGGCATAGTGGAAAATTCTGGAAGGTAGTACCGGGGAGTTATACGTCGGCAAGTGTGGGAAAATCTCCGGCGGGTGTGACGGTGGTCGGTTCATAACAGACGTGGAGGGGGTGCATACGGAAAAGTCATTAAGTAAAGGGTTGTAAAAACGTGGGTGAGTGGTGTGTTAAAATATTTTGAACTGTTAGCGCATTGGTGGTGTACATTAGTACGAATAGAAGGAATAGGTGCGGTGGGGATAGTAGTGGGTATGGGTTAGTGAAATTAGTTGATAAGGGTGGTTATTAGTGCTATGTAGATGTTCATAGTAGCTTATTCACTAACATAACACGTGTTACAAATGAAACCTTGAAAGCTAAAGATCGCTGATTGTAATGGATATAGTGTAGTATCATTCGGTGGTAAGGGGTGGGTACCAGGTATTAGCGGTCAACAGATGGTCAAGCAGTGGTCAAGTGGTGGTCAAGTGAGGAAATTTTAGGGAAAAGTGGTTATAATGATAGGGTGATGCTTAAAGGGTGGTAAATTAGTGGTCAAGCAATGGTCAAGTGGTGGTCAAGTGGTAGTCAAGTGAGGAAATTTTAGGGAAAAGTAGTTGTAATGATATGGTGATGGTTAAAGGATGGTAAATTAGTGGTAAATTAGTGGTCAAGCAGTGGTCAAGTAAGGAAAATTTTAGGGAAAAGTGGTTATAATGATATGGTGATGATTAAAGGGTGGTAAATTAGTGGTCAAGTAGTGGTCAACCAATGGTCAAGTAGTGGTCAAGTGAGGAAATTTTAGGGAAAAGTGGTTATAATGATATGGTGATGATTAAAGGGTGGTAAATTAGTGGTCAAGTAGTGGTCAGCCAATGGTCAAGTAGTGGTCAAGTGGTCGAGTGACCACTTAAATTGTAGATGACGATGTCCCTAAGATTATGGTAGTGGTTAAAGTGATCGATGACATGGTCAAGTAGCGGTCAACCAGTGGTCAAGTGGTCGAATGAACACTTAAAAGGTAGAGAAAAGTACGTATATTGAAACGGTGATGGTAAAATGGTCGACAACGTGGTCAAGCAGTGGTCAAGTAGTGCTCAACCAGTGGTCAACCGCTCAAGTGAGAAAATTGTAGGGTATGGTACGTGTAGTGAAACAGAGATGAATAAATTAAGTAGTGACGTTGTCAAGTAGTGATCAAGTAGCGGGCAAGTACTGGTCAAATGGTCGAGTGACCACTTAAATTGTAAGGGAAAGTACGTGTAGTGAACCTGTGTTGGTTAAAGTGATCGATGACGTGCTCAAGTAGTGGCCAAGTAGTGGTAAATGGTCGAATGACTACTTAAATTGTCGGTGAAAGTAGGTATGGTGACATGGTGATGATCAAGAGTTGGTCAAGTGGTGCTCAAATAGTGGTCAAGTAGTGGTCAAGTAGTCGAATGACCACTTAAATTATAGGGTATGGTACGTGTAGTGAAACGGTGATGGTAAAATAAGTAAGGACATAGTCAAATAGTGGTCAAGTACTGGTGAAGTAGTGAGCAAGTGGTCGAAGGATCACTTAAATTGTAGGGTATGGTATGTGTAGTGACATGATGATGGTTAAAGTGATCGATGAAATGATCAAGACGTTATGCCGACTGTTAAGTTCAGAAAGTAATGTCCTTACTAGCGGCAATTTCCCTGACAGAATCGCCTCGAGCACTGATTTTGTATTGATCAATAGCACCTAGTGGTACAGTCAACACACATGGACAATAGTTACATCTGGTCAAAGATGGCGTTGCACCCTATCACACATGGGTAATTGCTACAACCAAACTACGTCTCATTCACTAAAACTGGTCAAATATGGTGTCACATCCGGTCACAGGGGTAATGGGACATCTGAGACACGTGGTTAAGAGGGAAACTATAGAAAAAGGGTGTCCTATCGGTTGTCGAGTCAGGGAACCTAACGTATGATGATCACTGTGTATAGGAGTGAATACACTGCATCATCACCACTGCATCCGAAGGGTAAAATGGTCACCCCCTTCTCTCTCTCTTTTCTATAACCGTGTAGTCCTAGTGTTATCCGGTTACACCAAAGGACACCCGAGCATCAACACAACAAACTGCCCCGATTCAACCTTAGGCAATGCACGTAACATGACAGGTCACATGTCCACCGTCATAATCAGCGACGTTATCACGTATCAAATTAGATAGCCACACTTTCATTTCCTTTCTATGTGTCCATAGTGTCTTTACATCTTTCTCCAGAAAACCATTTCCAAGACCAATATATGTTATTTGTCAGTGTACCTGCTCAGTGCCACACTTCACAACCAGACAAAAATACACGTTCTATGTACCACTTCAACCGTCAAATAAGAAAATATGTTAGACAAAATATTAAAATTATTGGTCAAATACAGAAATATATCACCCAAACTTATAAAAAGTAGGAACATATGTTAACCAAATGGAAAATATCTTAGCCAAATAGGAAAATTTGTTAGCCAAATAGAAAAAATATTGACCACGTAATGATATATCTTGTCCACACTTATGAAAAGTAGGGAAATTTGTTAGTCAAATGAGAAAAAAGATTGACCAAGTAACGAAATACCCAAACCAAACTTATGAAAAGTACGAAACGTTGTTAAGCAAGTATGAAAATGTATCGACCAAACAGAGAAATATATCACCCAAACTTATAAAAAGTAGGAACATATGTTAACCAAAGGGAAAATACCTTGGCCAAATAGGAAAATTTGTTAGCCAAAGGGAGAAAAATATTGACCAAGTAACGAACTTCCCCCAACCAAACTTATGAAAAGTACGAAACGTTGTTAAGCAAGTATGAAAAGGTATCGACCAAGTAGAGAAATATATCACCTAAACTTATAAAAAGTAGGAACATATGTTAACCAAATGGAAAATAGCTTGGCCAAATAGGAAATTTGTTAGCCAAATGGGGAAAATATTGTCCAAGTAACGAAATATCCCCCAACAAACTTAGGAAAAGTACGAAACTTTGTTAAGCAAGTATGAAAAGGTATCGACCAAACAGAGAAATATATCACCTAAACTTATAAAAAGTAAGAACATATGTTAACCAAACGGAAAATATCTTGGCCAAATAGGAAAATTTGTTAGCCAAATGGGGAAAATATTGTCCAAGTAACGAAATATCCCCCAACAAACTTAGGAAAAGTACGAAACTTTGTTAAGCAAGTACGTAAAGGTATCGACCAAACAGAGAAATATATCACCCAAACTTATAAAAAGTAGGAACATATGTTAACCAAATGGAAAATATCTTGGCCAAATAGGAAATATTGTTAGCCAAATAGAAAAAAATATTGACCACGTAACGATATATCTTGTCCACACTTATGAAAAGTAGGGAAATTTGTTAGTCAAATGAGGAAAATATTGACCACGTAACGAAATACCCCCCAAAAAACTTAGGAAAAGTACGAAACTTTGTTAAGCAAGTATGAAAAGGTATCGGCCAAATAGAGAAATATATCACCCAAACTTATAAAAAGTAGGAACATATGTTAACCAAATGGAAAATATCTTGGCCAAATAGGAAAATTTGTTAGCCAAATAGAAAAAATATTGACCACGTAACGATGTATCTTGTCCACACTTATGAAAAGTAGGGAAATTTGTTAGTCAAATGGGGAAAATATTGACCACGTAACGAAATACCCCCCAACAAACTTAGGAAAAGTACGAAACTTTGTTAAGCAAGTATGAAAAGGTATCGGCCAAACAGAGAAATATAACACCCAAACTTATGAAAAGTAGGAAACTTTGTTAGCCAAAGTGAAAAAACCTAGGTCAAGTAAGAAAATTCTGATAGCCAAATGTGAAAAGTGTCGGCCAAATACAGAAATTGCTCAACCAAACTTATAAAACGTAGGAAAATTGTTATTCAAACGGGAAAGCTATTAAACAACTAGGAAAATGTAATAGTCAAAGAAGAATAATATTGAACAAGTAATGAAATATATCATTCAAACTTATGAAAAGTAGGAAGCCTTGATAACCAAATGTGAAAAATATCACTCAAAGAGAGAAATAGCTCGCCCCAACGTATAAAAAGTAGGAAAATTGTCGGCCAAATGGGGAAAAAGTTAGACCAAATACAGAAATATCTCGACCAAACTTATAAAAATCTAGGAAAAAATAGTACCCAACACAACTAAAAGGCTGACTAAAGTTATAAATCCAAACTTATAAAAATAACCAAATAGGAAAACATATTGACCAAGTACAGACATATATCAATCAAACTTATAAACTTGTCGTCCAAAGTGATAAAAAACAAAGAAAGGCTGTCAGCCAGTCTAAGAAATAGGTATGGAAAAGTAAGTCGACCAAGCTCAGAAAACAAAGGAAAAAAAAAAGGAAATAAAAATATAACTTCTGTAGTCTTGGTCGACTTACTTTTCCATACCTATTTCTTAGACTGGCTGACAGCCTTTCTTTGTTTTGTATTCACCCTCTGTAAAGTTCATGCAACATAATAGGTAAATACAAAACTTGGACCGGAAATATTTTCAAACACTGCAGTCATTAAAAATACACCTTGTATAAAAACAGCATTGGGGATTTTTCTAATGCATGTCCTGTATAAACAAATAGCACATGCTTAAAGCTACTCTTTATTTACTTACATATACCTAGTCAATTCTATTGACATTCCTCCATGCCAACTTCCAAGTCTGTTGCTATGAAGCTGTTTCAAATAGCTATGTTGATTCACTTCCATATATACAATAGAACAGATTCTATTTAACAAGTACATTCAGACAAGGATCTGTGGAGATGTTTGAACGCCTACCTCTGTGGCATAGCACATGATGATAATAATGATGATGCTATATACATTCAGATAACACAGAACACAATTTTTATATCTGTTAATTGTCTTCCCAGGGTCCATTTACCTTTTGCAATGAAGCCACTTCTCTTTCCCTTACACCACAGACCCAGCTATGCATATTGCCATTTAACTTGGGCATGAGTTGTCACAGATCAGCTCTTGCACAAGTGCCTCTGTCTCACCCGCTGCAGTACTCTAAAAGTTAGTCGCTTGTCCTTCTACAGGATGTCGCAGTCAACCCCAGCATTTATTGGCTCTGTGATTTACTAAGCAATTTTTACATTCAGTAGTTTTCCCATTGGTTTCTGGATGGATGGCTGTCTCGTATACTAGTGAACTTAATTCAAACGCTGCTCCAAAATCTAATGAAGCGAAACTCTTGAAATAGTTTATCATGAAATTGTGAAACTGCGTTCACTTATCCCCTCAGTCACAGATGTCGACATAGTGCTCTAGATGTGTCAATATAGCACTGTTATTTAATTATGTTACACTACTCATATTCATTATTTGAGCTGAGTCAAGGACTGCCATCACAGAACTCGGGACATTCCCTTAAGTGCTTCCCCCTCATCTTCAACAGCCAGCGAAGAGTCCCAATACTAATGGTGCCAACAGCGGTCTATTAACTTCATGCATTGAAGCCAATCCCACTTTCCCTTACAACACAGACCCATCCATGTATATTCTTACATTACTTGTTATACATTAATTCCATAATGCAACTGTATGTAAATAGAAACCATAAACCATTATTTATGTTACCAGAAACCGAAATGTGACCTTGACCGAGTCAATGGATGCAAGTATCTGCGGGAAGTCTACGAGAAAAGTGACAAGGGTAAGTAGATACACTTCCTTCCTGTTCTAGTTGTGTTGTGGTTGTGTATATTTGTGGTTCTAATTCATCCAGATTTCATTTGATACGTCATGCGGCATCGATATCACCATTAACCTCATTCATCATTATCACCACAGTCGTCACTAACAAGTGCCATCATCACCACCACCATCGTTGTAACCACCACCACAACAATGACCTATATCACTGTCAACTAAACAGAAAAACTGTCATCTGCTATGTGTAGAACATTGCGGTGTAGGACAGGGGGTCTTGAGCCACCGGGAAAGTTGAGTTGCTGCCAACTGTACAGGTTAGTTTTGTTTTTGCTCCCGACAGAAACAAATCCACCTTATCGAGGAATTTAACCCGGGTCTCCCGACGGAGACCTATACCAATAACACCATCCTAATCACAACTGTCAACATCATCATTATAACCACCACACCAATTATGACTACATCTCTAGCATCATCATCACCCTCATCAATTATGCTTTACATCACTAACATCATCATCAAAACCACCATCGTCATATTGTATGGGTGAATGTTTCACATCTGTTGGTGAATGCTTCACTTCTGTTGGTGAATGTAACACTACTGTCATCATCATCACCACCATTATTGTTAACATCACCATCAAGATCTAGCAGAGGACTGACGAGAACAAGTGCAAAGCTCTCTTCGAACGTTATCTAGAGCAAAGCAACCAGACAGACAGGAGAGCCCGACATCTCGCCAAGGAGGTCACGTCAGACAGGTGCAAGGTCCAGAACACTTCGGATGAAGACGCAGTGATAGTGAAAGAGATCAGGGCTGTGCTTCGACGATAAAAAAACAACGCTCCAGAACCAGATGGCATAAGATATGACGACATCGATAGGTGTACCGACAATGAGCTAGAGAAACTAGCAGACATGTTCAACAACAGTATAGGGAGTGCTAGCATCAAGGAGGACTGGTTACACAGCTATCTGATTCCCTTGCCGAAGCCTGGCAATGACCACACACAAATTCAGGGATATCAAGTAATAACCAAGCAGAATACAATAGGCAAGCTGCTGGAGAAGGTAATTGCCAGGAAGATATCAAGCCAGCTAAAGAGGCAAGGTGTTTTCCCACCTACCCTGGGAGTGTACCGTCCAAAAAGAGAAACCTGGACCAATGCAGAAGTTTTTGTCCATGATGTCTATGAAGGTTTCCACACAGGCTTTGAAACATTTGCTGCAGCGATTGATCTTGTGGACGCGTACAACAGAATACAATTGAATTTTTTAATGCTTCAACCTTTTGAACTCAAGATAAATCCTTTTCTCCTTAGTTGGATCGCTGCAGCTCTCTTCCAGCGGAAAGTAGTCTTTAGATTGGGAAGTTGGACTTCAGAACCAACAATAATATATCCTGGCCTACCACAGGGATCACTATTATCTCTGGTGCTGTTTAATGCCTACACTGTGAGAATCACCAGCGAGCAAATCCTAGAACCGGGGAGGACATTGTCGTATGCAGACGATGTTTTAGTGTATCGTCAGGATAAGGACAGAGATCAGGTTGTTGTGGAACTACAAACCGAACTCAGTCGCATAAGCACTTGGTGTGTTGAAGTTAAGGCAATGGTCAATCCAACAAAGACAGCAGTGACATGGTTCTCTTTGAATAACCATATTGTCAACACCCAACGCCAACTGTAAATCTGGGTTTAGAGACGGTGGAAAGAACGCAGGTAATGAATTACATGGGGATACGATTTGATCGAAGCCTAGCTTATACTGAGCATGTAGACCAGGTGATAACAAAGGCCATGCGGGGTTTTGCTGCGATGCGGGTGATGGCGGCGGCAAACTGTGAGCAGCGCCATCTATTTCTTCTTTACGCGGGTCTGGTCTTTCTGTTTTGGAGTATGCGATGGCGATCCTGACTCTTAGCCATAAGCAGATAGAGAGGATGGAAAGGATACAGAACGATGCTATGCGCATTATTCTTGGATGTACAAGAGATACAGCATGCAGGGCGATGCACTACATTCTTGATTGTCCAACCATGAGAAACAGAATACAATTTTGCCAAGCACGTACTTATCTCAGTGTCAACGCAAACGCACAACATCTACAGCACAGTGAGATTAAGAAGGTAAAGTGCAGCAGGTGTGCCCCTTGGAGAACATTAGGCGTGGAGAGGAGTGGGTCAGAGTGCCAGCGGAGCAGTCAGACTTGTGCAGAGTTATAATCACATTAATCCGGGAGTGCAGGGAGTGGCCAGCAGGGGCCACGGAAGTGGAAATCCAGCACCTAATTCAGGACAATGCTCACTCGAGTGATGTGATTATCTACACAGATGGTTCGGTGTCAAGAGGTGAGAGAAGTGGCTGGGGGTTCATAGCCAAAGCTAATGGTCTATGTTTGGGGCAGGAGAGCCTGGCATATGATACCACAACCTCCAGCTTAAGAATGGAAGTGGAGGCAGTCACTGCGGGTCTCCGCTGGATGGAGAATACGACACACACACACATCGTGATTGTAACTTACTCAGAAAGTATGCTGCCGAGGGTGAGGACGGGCAGACTTCGTGCGGAGTGGCTTGCTTCGCTTCGGAGGTCACGGGTGACAAGCATCGCCTGGATCTTTTCTCCGGGGCATGCCGGTGTGCTGGGAAATGAACAGGCGGACAGATTGGCTGGCTCTGCAGAACTTGGTGGAGTATTGATACATGACAAGGCAGACGTGGTTGCGGCCTTGTGGGAGCACGTGCACACCTCGGAGGAGCAAATGGATTACCATGGTCTGGCAAGAATGAGACAACGAGGAGTGACGAAGGGATCTGGCCGACGCTCAACGCTCAAAGGAAAGGCGAGACGGACTTATAATCAGATTGCTACTGGTCCTATTAGTGTTGGAACTCTTCGCTGGCTGCTGAGGATGGGGACGGATCACTTATGGGAATGCCCCGAATGCTGTGATGTCGATTCCTAAATCAATCAATCAATCAATCAATCAATCAATCAATCAAGTGCAGCAGGTTAAAAAGAGGAAAGTCGTGGATGGGTCAAGCCGAAGACATTCTTCAGAAGGTATGCTCACTTGAGGACTTAGAACCTGGCAAGTAGTGGGTACAAGTGCCAACAGAGTTCTGTACATCCTTTTCAGTGTGCATCCAACTAGACAGGAAATTCAGACAAGAAAATCCATCTGCTGTGGAGGCGAAAGTACAGCTCTGACCTTCGAGAATTCGTTAGAGGATGATGCTGTCATTTACACGGATGGGTCCGTCGTCCGAGGAGTAAGAAGTTCATGGGCCTTTACGGCTCAGGCCGGAGGGAAATGTGTGAAGGAAGAGTCTGGCGCTTTTGCTTTGACCACAAGCAGCCTGACTATGGAAGTCATGGCAGTAAGTAAAGCAATAACATGGCTCGAGACACAGAAATTCGATCGGACATGTGTCCTTAGTGAATCAATGAGTATTGTCAGGATGATAAAGATGGGGTGGGTATGAAGAGAGTGGCTGCTGTCTCTGAAGCGATCTCGACTGGCAAAGATTAGTTTAATTTTCGTGCCAGGGCATACAGGTGTACAAGGTAATGAGCAGGCTGGCAGGCTTGTTGGTGGGGCTACTGTGAAAGGCGGACGAGCCATGGACCAGGCAGACACTCTGAATGCTCTACGAGAAGTAAGTCGTCTACGAGAACCAAGCCGGTAACTGAGAATCTACAACCATGGTCAGGATTCGAGAACAGCGAGTTAAAAGAGGTGTGACCAAACAACGCAGGAAGCCAAAGAAGAGTAATAAACCAACACAGAACTGGTGTCGTTAGCCACTACACGCTGCGGGATTTACTGAGGAGGGGATCCGAGCACTTATGGACTGAATGGTTCGGTGTGCAATGATAATTATCTGTCGGGTAATTAACCATCAACATCATCACAAGCTAGAAGTGGGTGCCATGATGCAGTTACATAAACAATTTTGTTTTATTTGGTCACCATCATCCTTTAAATTTCTCCAAGGCAAAATAAGCCATTCAAACAGCAGTCGAATATTCTGCCAACATCTTCAAACATCCTCTAGTTTGTGGTATATACTGTATTTGTAAATATAGTTACGAGTCTATTCTTGTCGTAGCTGAAAGCACAGAAAGGGTGTTTTACCATACCAGTGGAGATCTAGGGTCGATGCAACCTCATAAAATGGATACCCGCAAATTAAAAAAAAACAACAACACATATTTCCTTCTATCCTTCTTTATCATAGCGTCGTCATCATCATGTGTCTTTTCATCATGCGTTCATGTCTTTCCGTGGATTTCAACTCTGGTGTTCTGGATGAACTCAGCTGATGATATTCCTCAATGCCACCATCTGTCTATCCAGCATAATTACTATAATTCTACCTCTGCCTCATTTCCCACCGACCTCTCGTCTCATCGCATGACCAAAGAATAGAGTTTGGTTCTTTGTTAGAGTTGTATATAATGTTCTAGTTTCATTACCCTCTTTCACTCAATCAATTAGTTTTTTTAGAATTTGCAGTATCTCTCAGGAACCACAACTCTGTTGCTTCCACTCTCTTCCTAATTTGTTTGTTCATGTTGAAGGATTCATCTCTACATAGGAAAACAGGTTCTCTGTAGCATTTAACTACTCTGATATTCAATGATAGTGAATTATTTTATTATGTATTTTCACTTTCTGAAATGCAGCTTTCGCTTGACTTGTGCTGCTCTTAATCGGTGTCACATATCTGCTATATGATTTGATAATTACCACTAGGTATTTAAATTTATCAGATTGATTAAGCATTTTCCATTCCATTATGTCACATTTTGATATGGTCTTTTTCTTTGATATAACCATTATTTGTATTTTCTTGATACTCAAGTATTTTCAAAGAAAAAAAAATTAAAGTGAATAGAATAGTGTCCAGTGAAGTTCATACTAGAGACACCTTTGCAGTCACAAATTTTAAACGAACGAAATAAAAACTTGTGTAAAGAAAATAAAGTATTTTCTCCTCCTCCTCCTCCTCCTCCTTCTTTCGTTCGCCTGAAATATGTTTATAACTGCAATGTTGTCTCTTGTATGAATCTAAGTCTTTTTTAGTTCACTCAGCGGTCCATAGAGTTTATCTTTCACTGTTGTCTCTCTAGGACAGAAGGTTCGCCTGGATATATTGTAGTTTGGGCAATCCTGGAGTATGTGATCTGCTGTCTGCGACGCCAAACCATATGTGCACATGGCTGAGTCACCAATCTTGAATTTTGTATACATGTGGTTGCGTAATCTATTGTGTCCTTTGTTAAGAGCAGATGTAGGTATTAACGAAGTTAAATTTAGAATAGCCCATGCGAATGTTGCATTTCACATGACGAAGAATATTTTATGCAGTATATCCACGCCAAATGAGGTGAGAGAGTTCAGACATATTTGACGTTCAGAAGCGAACCATAGACAATCAGATTAGTAAAGAATTACGTGGAAATGAACAGGCGGACAGATTGGCTGGCTTTGCAAAACTTGGTGGCGTATTGATACATGACAAGGCAGACGTGGTTGCGGCCTTGTGGGAGCACGTGCACACCTCGGAGGAGCAAATGGATTACCATGGTCTGGCAAGAATGAGACAGCGAGGAGTGACGAGGGGATCTGGCCGACGCTCAACGCTCAGAGGAATGGCGAGACGGACATATAATCAGATTGCTACTGGTGCTATTGATGTTGGAACTCTTCGCTGGCTGCTGAGGATGGGGACGGAGCGCTTATGAGAATGCCCCGAATGCTGTGATGTCGGTTTCTAAATCAATCAATCAAACATCATTGAAGGCATTCTTGTCTGTTAGTTACTCTCGGATTACAGGGGGAATGTCACAGTACCTTGTCTGTGGGACAAACATACAGACACTGTTGTGAATGAGTCCAGTGAGATATCAGAAAGCATCTAGAATATTCATTCATTCAGTAGCATGTACTTTGCAGAACCTCGCTCCCATAACAACCTTCCGGAAAACTTCTCGATCACAAGCAAGATGTCCGCGTCCGATACACCCATCTGGAGATCATCCGCCACATCCTGCACCCATCTTCCCTTTGGCCTTCCTCTTCCTCTCTTCCCAGGCATATACCCCTCCACTATTGTTCTCTCCAAACTTTCATGACATTTCAAGTGACCAAAATATTTCAATTTTCTCTGTTTTATCGTTTTTAATAGCCATCTCTCTTCAGCATTTAACTCCTGAAGTATGGATTCATTTGTTCTTTTCTTTACCAAACCCAGAATATATTGTCCAGAAATGTATCATTGAAAGCATCCTTGTCTGTTTTTTTACTCCCAGATTACAGCGGAAATGTCACAGTACCCTGTCTGTGGGACAAACAAACAGGCACTGTTGTCAATAATGAGTCCAGTGAGATTATCAGAATGTTCAACAGTGAATTCCAGGTATTCTGTAAGACTCCTGAACAGCATGACCTTGACCTGTATCCTGAAGCACTGAGGTCAGAGATTGATGCCATCAATGCCTGGATATACCCGTAAGTTTATTTGGATATACCCGTAAGTTTATTTGGATATACCCGTAAGTTTATTTATATTCAAATTTGTTTCCCGTTTTTATCCTTCTTTCTTTGACTTTATGCTTTCTTCATCTTAGTGTCTGAAGATACCCGTAAGCTTAATTCTATTAAGATGCTCCTTTTTTTATCCCTTCCTCACTCAGTCTTTGACTATATGATTTCGTCTTACTTAAAATTTTTTTTTATCCTATTACTTGGATACAATCATGAATCCTCATACATACTGGTTTTACTTTTCTGTTTTTCACACTGCTTTTACTTTCTCTTACTCTATCTCCCTGTCGCTTTTCTTCTTCTCTCTGTCTCTCTCACCGTGACTCTGTGTCTGCTGCCTGCCTGCCTGCCTGTCAGTCTGTCTGTCTGTCTGTCTGTCTGTGTAGCTGTCTTTATGACTGTCTGTCTGTCTGTCTGTCTGTCTGTCTGTCTGTCTGTCTGTGTATGTCTTTGTGTGTAGGTGGCTGTGTAGGTTTATGTGTGTGTCGTGTGGGTGGATGTGGTATTTTTTGTAACTGTCATTGACTAGATAGGAGTGTCGTTAAAAATAGGAAGTCTTGTAGTTGATTCACTGGCCACTTATACTTGAGGTAACAGTCGTCCAGCTACTAAGTTAAGTTCATGGGGCGACACTGAGCTGTTGATTTCATGTGGAATGCTTTTACATCTGTCCATGGTGGCTTGTATTGTGAGGTGCATGTTCATAACAAATGGCGGATGGCCGGTTGCTGAACTAGCTGGTTTTGCATTATGCAGCAATATGTATGCAACTGCTGGTTTCTAGTGACTGCCGATTCCATCAACAATGAACTGTTATTTTAGTGGCAGACTTGTGTTGGCATTCCGGCAACAGACTTATAGATGTATACTTGTGCATACAGTTGGTTTGTAGGGATTGGTCTGTGTTCCACTGTTCAAATGGACCAATGAGGAGTATTTTATGTGATAGTTACTGGAACTAGAACGGAGCATTATGGGGTGACACGTTTCCGTGAAGTTGGAACCCTGACTAATGAACGACTAGAGGTAAGCTTGGATGGGGGCGGGGCTGGGCGGTGATACATTTTAAGTCTTATAGTCGTTTTACTGCCCTGATCTATAGGTACCATTATCTTATATGGGAAGAAAAACGTTGCCACAAGTTTACTGTTAGATGAAATATTGGGACACGTTTCCTTTTTCCCCCCTGAATTTCCTTTTCAGACAAGTCCAAATAATAATAATAAAAATATACCCATATTCTTCTTCGTATAAATTCAGATATTACTAATTAGTTAGTTAGTTAGTTAGGTAGTTAGTTAGTCAAGGACTGTGGAAGATTATGGCAAAATATGCATGTCCACGAAAGTTTGTCCAAATAGTGGCGGTTATTTCATGATGGCATGCAGGCAAGAGTACAGGACAATGGTGAACTGTCTGAACCTTTTCCTGTCACTAATGGAGTGAAGCAAGGATGTGTCTTGGCACCAACACTGTTCAGCCTCATGTTTTCAGCCATGTTGATGAATGCCTTCGAGAAGGATGACATTGGAATAGACATCAACTACCATATGGATGGAAAGTTATTCAATCTCAGAAGGCTGAAAGCTAAAACCAAAATTAACAGCGACACCGTCAGAGAGCTCCTGTTTGCTGTTGATTGCGCTCTATACGCCAACTAAGAGGCGGACATGCAACATAATGTTTCAGCTTTCTCACATGCCTGTGCCAACTTTGGGCTCAATATCAACTTGGAGAAGACTGTAGTTATGTATCAGCCAGCTCCAGGGAATAATCACACTGTGCCGAATATCAAAGTGAATGATCATAGACTAAGTGTTGTGGACAAATTCACCTATCTTGGCAGCACTGTGTCACAAGCTGTCACAATTGATGATGAAGTGAATGCAAGAATCTCCAAGGCAAGGCCAGTGCGGCCTTTGGCAGACTGTACAAGAATGTATGGGACAGAACTGGAATACGCCTGCAAACAAAGCTAAAAGACTACAAAGCAGTTGTATTATCAACACTGCTATATGCTTGTGAAACCTGGACTGCTTATCAACGACACGCTAGGAAATTAAACCACTTCCACACAGTCTGCCTAAGGAAGCTACTGAAGATTAAATGGCAAGACAAGATTCCAGACACTGAAGTCCTAGAAAGAGCATCCATGCCCAGTATCCACACTCTACTGATGAAGAATCAGATCCGTTGGGCTGGTCACTTGCCTCGCATGCCAGATCACAGGCTCCCTAAACGAATTTTTTTACAGCGAACTGCGTTATGGTAAACGCTCCCAGGGTGGCCAGAGGAAACGCTTTAAAGATACTCTGAAAATCTCACTGAATGCTTTTGAAATTCATCATGACACCTGGGAGGCTGCAGCCAGAGACTGAAATTCGTGGCGTGCATCATTACGCAAGGGTGCAGTCTTATGTGAGGTAACCAGGACTGCTAGAGCTGTGAAGAAAAGGCAGGACAGAAAAACCACTGCAGGAAATCCTCCTCCAGAAACGTCAAGCATTATTTGCCCACACTGTCAAAGAACATTTCGAGCCAAAATAAGCCTTATCAGCCATCTTAAAACCCACGGCTCCATACCTTCAACCCCACTGGATGAAATGAATGGTCATCATCATTCTTGATGGACAAACAACAACATAGTTAGTTAGTTAGTTAGTTAGTCAGTTAGTTAGTTAGTTAGTTAGTTAGTCGAGGTTCCAACTTCAAGGCAATGGGTCTACCCCATTATGCTCCGTTCCTGTGCCAGTGAATATCACACAAAATGCTCCCCACTGTCCAGTGTGAAAAAAGGAGTCTCCGAAATCCAACAGCCCGCACAGGTACACTGTGCATAATGCCACCACCAGAATGCCAACACGAAATTCATCCACGAAAACCTTAGTTCATTGTCGATGGACTCGGCAGTCACCAGAAAGACCTCAATGACCCGGGTTTTCTCACATGGCTTAGTACTTTACCGCAGGGCGACCCGCCGAAAGCGTCGCACAAAGCACGAACTCCGCAGCTTCAGCGCCAACTCCCAGGAGTCTCCTGAAAAATGCACTCGTGAACCGAAAAGGCAAATCAGTCAATTCAGCAACAGCCGGTAGCCATTATTCCGAACATGCAGGTCACTGTACAGGACAGATGTAAAAGCATTCCACGCGAATTTCACAGCTCACTGTGTCGCCCACGCACTCACTCAGTAGCAAGGGACGGAACCATGTACTACCAGCCCAACATGAGGAAAAGGCGATTGCAAACCATAGCTACAAGCACAGGCAGTGCAGGATTTACGTATAAGCTACACAAGCTATAGCTTGGGGCCCCCAAGAAGGTGGGGGGCCCCAAAAAATATTGTCCGAGTGAGCAATTTGTCACTGACATAGAATATCTGGACTTTTAAAGGGCCCCATATTTCAAATAGCTTAGGGCCTTATCAAGTCTAAATCCGGCCCTGAACAGGCCTTAACGGTTCAATGCCTAACCGTCATGTTGGCGACCGGAAGAAAGCAGCAGTCAATAACATCTCCATAGTGTCTAAAAAGTTCCCCCAAAATTATGTTTAAAATGTCCAAATTTTTCTTAGTACTACTTCAGATATTAATAGAATAGATCCACAGAAAGCAGCAGTTAACTTGTGTCATTGACATCTCCATAGTGTGACTCTCCATAGTGTGACTCTCCATAGTGTGACTCTCCATAGTGTGACTCTCCATAGTGTGACTAAAGTGTCCAGTATCAATTTAATGAAGTTGGGTCCATCCCTGATCCGCACACTGTCATCTGTCATCTACTGCCTATAGTACCTTGCTATGTAGGACGGGGTAGAAGAGAGAGGGGGGGGGGGTATTGAGTCTAAGGAATTTAGGCTAGTGCAGTGGCCGCGAGGTGTACAGGTTAGGGTTTTCTATTTGTTAGCGACAAAAAGAAAAAAAAATAGAAACTTACCGAGGATTTGAATCCTGGTCTCCCCGAAGTAGAAACCGGTATTCTAGCCACTTGGCAAGGCGCAAGCATGTGGGGAAAATGAATCTACCATTGCTGTGTATTGCACCCAGAGCAATGTCTTTATAAGCAAGCTATAATGAACATAACACCTTTAATTTAAACATGGCATGTTTATAGGGTGAGGAGCGGTTTGTCAAGGCGTTAGAATCTGAGTCTAACACCTCCAGCAACTGTGTCCTAATCTTCAAAATTGTGTCTAATTTAGGTGACATTATTAAAACATAAACAAAGTTATTTGATCACACAGGTGGATTAACATAATCCCTCGACACTGGATTAATAACATCCCCGAAATTGGATTAACAACATCCCCCGAAATTGAACCTATAACCTTCGGTACACCGGTTGCCTCGCGTTCTGAAGGTTGTGGGTTCTATCCTGGGCTACATCATTCGGTTCACGGGTGTAATTTTCTCGGAGACTACTGGGGGTCGTCGCTGGAGCTACGGAGTTCATGCCTTGCGCGACGCTTTGGGCAGGATGCCCCGTGGAAAAAGACCCGCCATATGGAATAAAATCCAGTGCAATGAAAATCCGTCCACTAGCCCTTTAAACCAATCATTTTAATAAACACGTGGATTAATTATTTGTGATTGTGATTTGTTAGGTTTCCAGCTAAGTATTCTTATTGTATTCCTTGATAAAGATTTGGATCAAAACGTTCACTTTTATCTGCGTGTATCAGCTCCCTAGTGGTATTTTGTGTTCGTTTTTCCATCTTATCTCTGGGAATGTTTATCTTAGTCCATGCCATGTAATGTTGGTAATCATGTCTGTCTAGTCCTCTATATCACGTGCTTCCAACTATTCCTGAATCTGATGTTCCTCCAAGCCATGATGATGATGTCAAACTGTCTAGCATCTTCCTTCTTGGTCTTCCCTGCCTCTTGTACCCTCCAACTTACACGATGTGGCGACATACTTCAGCTTTCAACTTTTCATAACATCCCGAAAGAATGTCGTCTTCTTATGCGAGTAATTTGTTCTCTTTGAAAGTTAACTTCTTGCCAGATATTTTCATTGCTCTTTCAATCCATCCACATTATTCTTGCTATTCTTCTATGAAACCACATCTCCGCATCATCCACGTCATTTCTGAGTTGTCTGCTAATTGTCCACGATTCGCTTCTTTACACCAGGATTAGCTTAATATATCTCTTAAGAATTATTTTTCTCATATTAATTGCCAAATATAAATTACCGAGAATATTCTTTATCTCGTGAATTGCTGTCTTTGTGGTATGTTTATTGGAGGTGAAATGTTTAAACAATGCAGGCTCTGCGCACTACGTCACTCCCGTGTGGACAACACGGCCAGTATTTGTTCAGCTCTCTCAAAACACTCCCACAAAGAAACGGGAAAGACAGACCGTTCTGTAATGAGTATTAAAAAAAAAATTTAAATAGGAGTGCTAAAATATTTTAACGGCAGTCTGTGTGTTTACTGAGTGAGTTAAAATATACAATTACATGCGGAGCACTAACAATAGAAGTTGTCTTAAAACACGAGAATAGTGCAACAATGGAATGCGAAAGTGGGTTCGTTGATGGGAGGGTAGGTATTAGGTGGTTGGGTAATGTCTTTTTTCTAACATATTTGTCATTTCGTTTTCTCGTTTTCTTTTTAAGCTATTACTTTATTTTTTTAAAAAAAAATCCCTACTCTCTCTCTCTCTCTCTCTCTCTCTCTCTCTCTCTCTCTCTCTCTCTCTCTCTCTCTCTCTCTCTCTCTCTCTCTCTCTCTCCATTTAATATTTTCTTTTTTCATTAATTCTTTTTTCCGAATCTTCTTCCTCCCGTCCTTCCGTCCACCCGCCTGCCAGCCCATCCTCCCTCCCTCTGCCTCCCTCCCATTCCTCCCATTCCTTCCTTCCTTCCTTCCTTCTTCCTTCCTGCCTGCCTGCCTGCCTGCCTTCCCTTCCCTCTCCTCTCTTCTTTCCTCCCTTCCTGCCTTCCTGCCTGCCTGCCTTCCTACCTGCCTTCCTTTCTTTCAGTGTAACTTCACATGTAAGGAAACCACCATTTAACTAATCCTGCTTAAAGGATATCGACATAATGATCCAGACTAACTGGCTTAGGCCAAAGTTAGCAAATGTTTCCTCCTCCGGTTTTGGGTATTTCTGCCAACAAACCCCTACACAGTGTCTAGAGGCAAACCTTCACATACGAAAACCAAAAATGTTTCATGTCTCTCCGATTTGTGATATTGTTGTTTTGTGTTCTAGTTAGTCCACTTTAAATACTTGAGACTGTTAATTTTGGCTGTGTTCTAGTCCACTTTAAATACTTGAGACTGTTAATTTTGGCTGTGTTCTAGTCCACTTTAAATACTTGAGACTGTTAATTTTGGCTGTGTTCTAGTCCACTTTAAATACTTGAGACTGCTAATTTTGGCTGTGTTCTAGTCCACTTTAAATACTTGAGACTGTTAATTTTGGCTGTGTTCTAGCCCACTTTAAATACTTGAGACTGCTAATTTTGGCTGTGTTCTAGCCCACTTTAAATACTTGACACTGCTAATTTTGGCTGTGTTCTAGTCCACTTTAAATACTTGAGACTGTTAATTTTGGCTGTGTTCTAGCCCACTTTAAATACTTGAGACTGCTAATTTTGGCTGTGTTCTAGTCCACTTTAAATACTTGAGACTGCTAATTTTGGCTGTGTTCTAGCCCACTTTAAATACTTGAGACTGCTAATTTTGGCTGTGTTCTAGTCCACTTTAAATACTTGAGACTGCTAATTTTGGCTGTGTTCTAGTCCACTTTAAATACTTGAGACTGTTAATTTTGGCTGTGTTCTAGTCCACTTTAAATACTTGAGACTGTTAATTTTGGCTGTGTTCTAGCCCACTTTAAATACTTGAGACTGCTAATTTTGGCTGTGTTCTAGCCCACTTTAAATACTTGAGACTGCTAATTTTGGCTGTGTTCTAGTCCACTTTAAATACTTGAGACTGATAATTTTGGCTGTGTTCTAGCCCACTTTAAATACTTGAGACTGCTAATTTTGGCTGTGTTCTAGCCCACTTTAATTACTTGAGACTGCTAATTTTGGCTGTGTTCTAGCCCACTTTAAATACTTGAGACTGCTAATTTTGGCTGTGTTCTAGCCCACTTTAAATACTTGAGACTGTTAATTTTGGCTGTGTTCTAGCCCACTTTAAATACTTGAGACTGCTAATGTTGGCTGTGTTCTAGCCCACTTTAAATACTTGAGACTGCTAATGTTGGCTGTGTTCTAGCCCCCTTAATTTTGTCCATTCTGAGTGTGCTGTGTTGCTTCCTGACCCGGTGACATACTAATGTCTCTCTGTAGATGTGAAGTTCCAGTACCAGTCTTGCACACCCTGCTGTTTCTGGGTTTGGAGAGGGGCAAGAAAGCTCCGCAATAGTTGCCATTGAGATGATGTTTTGGTACTGGGTTGGGGGAATCGTATCTATACCAGCTTCACTTCTATAGGTGCAGGTGTTTTTAAGGACTCAAATGATTCGAACACCAATGCATTATACCCAATAGAAAGTGTCTTCCTAAGGATCCACCAACCAATCATGATATATATGAATATATGTATATATTCTCTCTCTCTCTCTCTCTCTCTCTCTCTCTCTCTCTCTCTCTCTCTCTCTCTCTCTCTCTCTGCATGTCTCTCATTCGCTGTGTGTGTGTGTGTGTGCATGCGCTTTCATGTGTACTTTCCTGCACTTAGCCTTGATTTGTCATCTGTCTGGATGTTTGCACTTATGTACCAGTATTTCTCGGTGTGCCTGCCAGTATTTTGGTCTGCTAGTCTGTCTGTCTCTGTAATTGTAATGAGAAAAGGGAGTAAACAGTTACAAGATAACTTGTTCTTGTAAGTCAAGTTATGCTTACACACATTGCAAAGAACAGGAGACTCGGAATATGCAGAACTTCCGAGAACTGTCACGACAAAATATTCTGTGGGTTTTTGTTTACTTCTATTCGTCTGTTTTATATACTTTTATTCGTCTGTTTTATATACTTCTATTCGTCTGTTTTATATACTTCTATTCGTCTGTTTTATATACTTCTATTCGTCTGTTTTATATACTTTTATTCGTCTGTTTTATATACTTCTATTCGTCTGTTTTATATACTTCTATTCGTCTGTTTTATATACTTCTATTCGTCTGTTTTATATACTTTTATTCGTCTGTTTTATATACTTCTATTCGTCTGTTTATATACTTCTATTCGTCTGTTTTATATACTTTTATTCGTCTGTTTTATATACTTCTATTCGTCTGTTTTATATACTTCTATTCGTCTGTTTTATATACTTCTATTCGTCTGTTTTATATACTTCTATTCGTCTGTTTTATATACTTCTATTCGTCTGTTTTATATACTTCTACTCGTCTGTTTTATATACTTCTATTCGTCTGTTTTATATACTTCTATTCGTCTGTTTTATATACTTCTATTCGTCTGTTTATATACTTCTATTCGTCTGTTTTATATACTTCTATTCGTCTGTTTTATATACTTCTATTCGTCTGTTTTATATACTTCTATTCGTCTGTTTTATATACTTCTATTCGTCTGTTTTATATACTTTTATTCGTCTGTTTTATATACTTCTATTCGTCTGTTTTATATACTTCTATTCGTCTGTTTTATATACTTCTATTCGTCTGTTTTATATACTTCTATTCGTCTGTTTTATATACTTCTATTCGTCTGTTTTATATACTTCTACTCGTCTGTTTTATATACTTCTATTCGTCTGTTTTATATACTTTTATTCGTCTGTTTATATACTTCTATTCGTCTGTTTTATATACTTCTATTCGTCTGTTTTATATACTTCTATTCGTCTGTTTTATATACTTCTATTCGTCTGTTTTATATACTTCTATTCGTCTGTTTTATATACTTCTACTCGTCTGTTTTATATACTTCTATTCGTCTGTTTTATATACTTCTATTCGTCTGTTTTATATACTTCTATTCGTCTGTTTTATATACTTCTATTCGTCTGTTTTATATACTTCTATTCGTCTGTTTTATATACTTCTATTCGTCTGTTTTATATACTTCTATTCGTCTGTTTTATATACTTCTATTCGTCTGTTTTATATACTTCTATTCGTCTGTTTTATATACTTCTATTCGTCTGTTTTATATACTTCTACTCGTCTGTTATTACTTCTATGTGACTGTTTGTATCACTTCTGTGTAATATTATCACGTGTTAGTGGTATACTGGTTTCGTGTTGATTTTGCTTTGTAGTAAATATCTGACTTCCCCCTCTGTCGCATATCATCATCATGTGCTATGCCAATTACCGTGGGAGGTCATGGTTTGCCAATTGACAGGATTACCAGAGTCTTTAACCACAGCTGTATTAATTTCCCGATTATATCATACGGCTAAACCATCCAAGTATTTCTCTCTCTGCCTTCCCTTATATTAGTGTCCCCAAACATTTTGCCAGTTTTTTGACTTAAGTTTTCTACTTTATTTCGGTTGCCTCACAGGGAGATCAATAATGGCGTATATAGGAGTGGCTTTGCCAAATCTCAAGAAGCTTACAATGAAGCAGTATCTGGTGTGTTTGGTGGTCTGGACAAGGTAAGGAGGCCGAGCGATGGGCGGATGAATGAATAGGTGGACCGAAAGTAGACCGAAAGTAGATGGGTGGATTAATGAATGAATAGGAGACCGAGAGATGGGTGAATTAATGAATATGAGACCGAAAGATAAGTGGATGGATGAATGAATAGGAGACCAAGAGAGGGTGGATGAATGAATAGGTGGGACGAAAGGAGACCGAGATATGTGTGGATAGAAATGAAACTTTTGGGTCATATCAACAGAAAAGGTAGAATATAGTAATATTTCAAGTTAAGTAATGGACGTCTTCATACACCTTGAGGTTTATTAGTTATATTACAAGTTAAATAAAGGACTCTTTACACACCTTGAGATTTATTATGGTACAAATTAAATAGAGGACGTCTTCACACACCTTGAGGCTTATTAATTATATTACAAATTAAATAGAGGACGTCGTCACACAACTTGAGATTTATTGGTTATATAACAAGTTAAATAAAGGACGTCTTCACACAACTTGAGATTTATTGGTTATATGACAAGTTAAATAAAGGACGTCTTTACACACCTTGAGATTTATTGGTTATATGACAAATTAAATAAAGGATGTGCTCACACACCTTGAGATTTATTGGTTATATGACAAGTTAAATAAAGGACGTCTTTACACACCTTGAGATTTATTGGTTATATGACAAATTAAATAAAGGACGTCTTTACACACCTTGAGATTTATTGGTTATATGACAAGTTAAATAAAGGACGTCTTTACATACCTTGAGGTTTATTGGTTATATGACAAGTTAAATAAAGGACGTCTTTACACACCTTGAGATTTATTGGTTATATGACAAATTAAATAAAGGATGTGCTCACACACCTTGAGATTTATTGGTTATATGACAAATTAAATAAAGGATGTGCTCACACACCTTGAGATTTATTGGTTATATGACAAGTTAAATAAAGGACGTCTTTACATACCTTGAGATTTATTGGTTATATGACAAATTAAATAAAGGATGTGCTCACACACCTTGAGATTTATTGGTTATATGACAAATTACATAAAGGACGTCTTTACATACCTTGAGGTTTATTGGTTATATGACAAATTAAATAAAGGACGTCATTACACACCTTGAGATTTATTGGTTATATGACAAATTAAATAAAGGACGTCTTTACATACCTTGAGGTTTATTGGTTATATGACAAATTAAATAAAGGACGTCTTTACACACCTTGAGATTTATTGGTTATATGACAAATTAAATAAAGGACGTCTTTACACACCTTGAGATTTATTGGTTATATGACAAGTTAAATAAAGGACGTCTTTACATACCTTGAGGTTTATTGGTTATATGACAAGTTAAATAAAGGACGTCTTTACATACCTTGAGGTTTATTGGGTACATGACAAGTTAATGCCGAACTCCGTGGCCAAAGGCTTGCGAACGCGGTTCGTGAGCCGCTTACCAGGCTTTCGAAACGCAGCCGCGACCGATTCGTGCAGCAGACCGTGTCGCGTTGTGTTATAACGTGTTGGTATGGGAGCCGGTCGTCCAGAAAGCAATGACAAACTACTGAACGTAAAACTTTGCCTAGTACATCAACAGCAGCTGAAAAAATGCTGGTGTTGACTGCAACGTCCTGCAAGGGATATGCACCATTAATTAAAAATATAAAAGTTAATACCCTGTCCTACACCGCATGGTATTATAGGCAGTAAATGACATTTTTTTAAAATATATATATAAAGGATGTCTTCACACACCTTGAGGTTAATTGGGTCTATAACAAGTTAAATAAGGACGTCTTCACACACCTTGGGGTTTATTCGTTAAATGACACGTTAAATAAAGGACGACTTCACACACTTTGAGGTTTATTGGGTATTTGTTTTTTAAAAGTTGCATGTCCTTTACAGGACGTTGCAGTCAACACTAGCAATTTACTGCCGTTGTTGATGTCTTGGCAAGTTTATGTTCAGTAGTTTTCCATTACTTTCTCAACGACCGGCTTCCGTACCAACACATTAAAACAAGCGCGACACGGTCTGCTGCCAAATCGGTCACCGCTGTGTTTCGAACGCGGGTAAGCGGCATTACGTATCGCATCCGCAACGCCATCGCCACGGAGCCGTGTATTATTGGGTATATGACAAGTTATATAAAGGCCTTATTTACACATCTTGAGGTTTTATCGGGTGTGTGGTAAATACAGTAAAGAAACCTTATACATGCCTTGAGGCCTTGAAGAATTTTGGTTATATGCTGCTAGTCCGTTATGTGTATATATCAATCAGCACATGATGTGTAATGTGGTGAGTATCACAAAGGCCACTTTTACTTTCCAGGACATTACATGGTACACATTTAAGACTGGGTCGACATGGGGGAACAAGTAATCTAAATATTAATCCAATTAAATGAAGAGTCAAATGATGACAGTAAGTGTGCTACACACAGGTCTGTCGTGTGTCTTCACAGGGTAGATTGTGTGTGTTAAATTATGTAATATACGAGCAAATGCATACACATGCATAAGACATACTCATAAACGACATATAAAGTGTATACATGGCGACATAGTTAGGTCTGTAGAAAATGAAGTCATGAATGACACTTATTCAGGGTTTTTGTTATACTCATTGATGGACTCTGGTCTGCAGCAGATATTCGGTAATCATGATTCTTCAACCCTGTTTTTGATAATTTGATGAATCTGGTATTGCTTATATTTTTACTTGCTGCTTAATTGACCAGGCTTTCCACATGTACGTATCCTCCACTGTCTCTCTTGCTTAGCATTCTCTCACACAAGGCAGATACTATTTCACATCTTTGTTTGATATGCCCAAACATTTCATGTGAATTTTCTTGAAGGTCTTTATAAGTGATATTGTAACACCTGCAGTTCTCAATACATTTCTGTGTTTGTCTTCTTCTCTGTCCTCAGTTTTCACAACATTATTCTCAACACCTGTTTTTGCCTCAGTTGTTGTGTCCACATAGATCTTTAATCAATAAAGAAAAAAGGCTTTTAAACGTCAAAGCTTCAGGAGAGTTCATATAATATTGTGAACCAAGATCATTAAAATTACTGACATTGTATAAAGAACTGAACCAAAAAAAAAAAATTCTTATAAACAGCACAGTGACTTGCTTAAAAGTCGACAGGGTCGACTTCATTGCACCGGGTTTTATCCCATATGGCCCAGTATCTTTCTGCAACGCGGAAAGCGTCGCACAAAGCACGAACTCTGTAGCTGCAGCGAGAATCCCCAGGAGTCTCCGAAAAAATGCATTCGTGAACCGAAGAGCGTGGCCTTGAATCGAACCCACAATCTTTGGAGCACTAGTCAGATGGATTGACCATTTCGCCACGTAGACTCCCGTGACTTTGACATTTAATGTGGCAAAAGTATTTCTTTTTCCTTTTTTCCAAGACCTGGGAAAAGAAATACGTTTGTCACATTAAATGTCACAGTGGCATGGACAGAAGTCATGGTAAACACAGATCCTGGAAGAAGTGGCACATTAAATGTCACAGTGGCATGGACAGAAGTCATGGTAAACACAGATCCTGGAAGAAGTGGCACATTAAATATCACAGTGGCATGGACAGAAGTCATGGTAAACACAGATCCTGGAAGAAGTGGCACATTAAATATCACAGTGGCATGGACAGAAGTCATGGTAGGCACAGATCCTGGAAGAAGTGGCACATTAAATGTCACAGCGGCATGGACAGAAGTCGTGGTAGACACAGAGCCTGGAAGAAGTGGCACATTAAATGTCACAGTGGCATGGACAGAAGTCATGATAGACACAGATCCTGTAAGAAGTGCCACATTAAATGTCACAGTGGCATGGACAGAAGTCATGGTAAACACAGATCCTGGAAGAAGTGGCACATTAAATGTCAAAGTGGCATGGACAGAAGTTATGGTAGGCACAGATCCTCGAAGAAGTGGCACATTAAATGTCACTGTGGCATGGACAGAAGTCATGGTAGGCACAGATACTGGAAGAAGTGGCACATTAAATGTCACAGTGGCATGGACAGAAGTCATGGTAGGCACAGATCCTGGAAGAAGTGGCACATTAAATGTCACAGTGGCATGGACAGAAATCATGGTAGGCACAGATCCTGGAAGAAGTGGCACATTAAATGTCACAGTGGCATGGACAGAAATCATGGTAGGCACAGATCCTGGAAGAAGTGGCACATTAAATGTCACAGTGGCATGGACAGAAATCATGGTAGGCACAGATCCTGGAAGAAGTGGCACATTAAATGTCACAGTGGCATGGACAGAAATCATGGTAGGCACAGATCCTGGAAGAAGTGGCACATTAAATATCACAGTGGCATGGACAGAAGTCATGGTAAACACAGATCCTGGACGAAGTGGCAGATGGCCAACAAAAAGGTGGACACAGGACGCTTTGAGCATAACGATGCATAAGGCAGGTAGAGTATCTTTCTGGTCTGCTGTCATGATAGCGGCACTTTGGAAAGGACCCCTGCTATTGTTGCTGTTGATTGTGTAGTAGAGGTATTCAAAAGTGACATTTCTGATTCTTCATTGTTGATTGCGATTTTAGGTTGGCGTGTATATTTTTTTGGGGCCTATTAACGTCTTTTCACCGATGATATATACTGCATATTTGAAAAGTCCCTGGATATAGATTTTATGTATTCAATAAGTTGGTATCTTTTTTGCCAACTCATTTTTCATGTGACAAATAGCGTATAGTATACAAAGTGTTTATTTCTTTATAGGCGGTCAGTCTAATCTGTTACATTTTTATATGGCTGTGGCCGATGGGTACTGAACAAGTTTCACAATCCTGACATATCAAAATCTGACAGGAAATGTGGCAGCAGATTTTCTTGCATTGGTTTCCACAATGGCATGTGCAGGGCATTTAAAGCAGCAATGGCAAAATACTTAACATAATATTGCGTAGAAAATCATAAACTGCCGATAATTGCTGGGGTTAATTTCAATTCCATGGAAAGGATATACAGCTAGCTGTTTGTGTTTGTTTTTTCAAAATTTACTGCAGTTATTTGGTCAGATGTTTCTGTCCTAAACCTGCGACTGGCATAGGAAGCCGGCAGGGGACTTTTCATACTGCTCATAGACAAATTAAGAAGCATAATCGGAGATGAGTATTGTAAGTTCCAAGATGTCCCATACCTATTTTAATCAGCCCTCTTTGTGTTTGATGCTATTTCCCTGTGTTTTGTTTTTAATTATTAGTACAGTTTTATGCAAGTTGTAGTTTTAATTTATGTTGCAGGTTGAACAAATCTTGTCTTCGAAGCGCTACCTGACAGGAAAGAACTTGACGGAAGCTGATGTTCGTCTCTTTACAACTCTGATACGGTTTGACACTGTCTATCACACTCATTTCAAGGTAATGTGCATTCCACATAGTGTGCATTTTGAAAAAAAAAATAATTCTATGCACGAAATAATTGTAATATTAGCTCAGTCTGTCTGTGTTTAATTAAGAGCTTACATCACAGCACTTGGGGACGTTTCCATATGTGTTCCATCCTCATCTGCCACAGCCAGTGAAGAGTCCTAATAGTAATAGTACCAGTAGCAGTCTGATTTTGCACCCATCTGGAGTTTCCTCGGAGATTTGAGTGTCTGCCTGTTCCTCTGGTCACTCCCTGCAGCTCTCCAAACCATGATATCTGTGCTTCTGCATTATACACACAATTCCAAAGGGCCCCGACCACATCTGCCTCATGCACCAACTCCCCACCAAGTGGTGCAGACCCAGTCAGTCTGTCTGCCTGCTTGTTTCCCACCACACCAGCATGTCTTGGGGAAACAATCCAAACAGATGATGTCTATTTTTAATTGTTCAACGGAGGCTTGCCACTCCACCCAAAGCATGTCTGTCTTCACCTTTCTTATCATACTAGTTGTACCAATGAAAGTCGTAGAAGGTACCTTCTGTCCCAGCTGTATAAACCCACAGTGTCCCAGCTGTATAAACCCACTGTGTCCCAGCTGTATAAACCCACTGTGTCCCAGCTGTATAAACCCACTGTGTCCCAGCTGTATAAACCCACTGTGTCCCAGCTGTATAAACCCACTGTGTCCCAGCTGTATAAACCCACTGTGTCCCAGCTGTATAAACCCACTGTGTCCCAGCTGTATAAACCCACTGTGTCCCAGCTGTATAAACCCACTGTGTCCCAGCTGTATAAACCCACTGTGTCCCAGCTGTATAAACCCACTGTGTCCCAGCTGTATAAACCCACTGTGTCCCAGCTGTATAAACCCACTGTGTCCCAGCTGTATAAACCCACTGTGTCCCAGCTGTATAAACCCACTGTGTCCCAGCTGTATAAACCCACTGTGTCCCAGCTGTATAAACCCACTGTGTCCCAGCTGTATAAACCCACTGTGTCCCAGCTGTATAAACCCACTGTGTCCCAGCTGTATAAACCCACTGTGTCCCAGCTGTATAAACCCACTGTGTCCCAGCTGTATAAACCCACTGTGTCCCAGCTGTATAAACCCACTGTGTCCCAGCTGTATAAACCCACTGTGTCCCAGCTGTATAAACCCACTGTGTCCCAGCTGTATAAACCCACTGTGTCCCAGCTGTATAAACCCACTGTGTCCCAGCTGTATAAACCCACTGTGTCCCAGCTGTATAAACCCACTGTGTCCCAGCTGTATAAACCCACTGTGTCCCAGCTGTATAAACCCACTGTGTCCCAGCTGTATAAACCCACTGTGTCCCAGCTGTATAAACCCACTGTGTCCCAGCTGTATAAACCCACTGTGTCCCAGCTGTATAAACCCACTGTGTCCCAGCTGCATTCACTCATTCTATCGCTACATTAACCACTCTGCCATAGCTACATAAACCCAGTCTGTCCAAGCTACATTAATCCATTAGTCATTTTGTCTACACTATCCACATTATCCATTATATATAGCTCACAATGTCCCAGCTGTGTTAACATTATATATAGCCCACACTGTGTCCCAGTGATACTAACATCATATATATAGCCCACACTGTATCCCAGTGACGTTATTATTATGCATAACCATGCTGTCCCAGTGATGCTAAAATTATAAATAGCACACTCTGTCCCAGTAACGTTAACATTATATATTTTTAGCCCACAGTATTTCCCAGTGACATTAACCTATATATAGTCAACACCGTGTCCCAGCGACGTTAACATTATATGTAGCCCACACCGCGTCCCAGTAAAGTTAACATTATATGTAGCCCACACTGTATCACAGTGACGTTAACATTATATGTAGCCCACACTGTATCACAGTGACGTTAACATTATATGTAGCCCACGCTGTGTCCAAGTGAGGCTAACATTATGTGCAGCCCACATTGTGTCCCAGTGTGAGGCTAACATTATATGCAGCCCACACTGTGTCCTAGTGTGAGGTTAACATTATATATAGCTCATGCTGAGTCCGAGAGACCATAACATTAAAAAAAGCCCAGTGAAGTTAACATTATGTGTAGCATTATGTCCCAGTGACATTAACATCATATGTAGCCAACACTGAGTCCTAGTGACATTAACCCACACTGTGTCCCAGTGGCGTTAACATATAACATATATTTACATATAACCACATTAACGTTAACATCCTACACTGTGTCCCAGTGACGTTAACATTATATACAACCACATTGTCCCAGTGGTGTTAACATTATTTAGCCCACACTGTGTCCCAGTGACGTTAACATTATATAGCCCACACCGTGTCCCATTGACGTTAAAATTATAAATAGCCCACACTGTGTCCCAGTGACATTAACATTATATAACCCACACTGTGTCCCAGTGACGTTAACATTGTAGCCCACATTGTGTCCCAGTGACGTTAACATTGTAGCCCACACTGTCACAGTGACGTTAACATTATATAACCCACACCGTGTCCCAGTGACGTTAACATTGTAGCCCACACTGTGTCCCAGTGACGTTAACATTGTAGCCCACACTGTGTTCCAGTGACGTTAACATTGTAGCCCACACTGTGTCCCAGTGACATTAACATTATATAGCCCACACTGTGTCCCAGTGACATTAACATTAGTTAGTTAGTTAGTTAGTTAGTTAGTCGACAGATCATCCTCGTTGCACATCGAACCATTCAGTCCATAAGTGCTCGGATCCCCTCCTCAGCAAATCCCGCAGTGTGTAGCGGCTAACGACGCCAGTTCTGTGTTGGTTTATCAATCTTCTTTGGCTTCCTGGGTAGTGTTCTTGTTTGGCCACCCCTCTTTTAATTTGCTGCTCCCGCAGTCTGGCCATTGTTGTAGATTCACAGTCATCACTTGGTTCTCGCAAAAGTCTCACTTCTCGTAGAGCATTCAGAATGTCAGCCTGGTCCATGGCGCGTCCGCCCTCCACAGTAGCCTCACCTGCGAGCTTGTCAGCCCGCTCATTTCCTTGTACTCCCGCATGACCTGGCACGAAGATGAAACTAATCTTTGCCAGCCGAGACCGCTTCAGAGGCAGCAACCATTCTCTTCGGATCGACCCCTCCTCTATCCTCTTGATCATGTTCATTGAGTCGCTAAGGAAACAAGCCCTAGTGAATGTCTGTGTCTCGAGCCATGTTATTGCTTTACTTACTGCCATGACTTCCATGGTCAGGCTAATTGTGGTTTCAGTGAAAGCACCAGAGTCCTCCTTCACAATTCTCCCTCCGTCCCGAGCTGTAAAGGCCCATGAGCTTCTCACATGTCGGACGACCGACCCATCTGTGTAGATGACCGCGTCACCGTCTAGCGAATTCTCGAAAATCAACGCTTGTACTTCAGCCTCCACAGCAGCCGGATTTTCTTGTCTGCATTTTCTATCTAGTTGGATGCAAACTGAAAAGGATGTGCAGAAGTCTGTTGGCACTTGCACCCACTCCTCGCCAGGTTCTAAGTCCTCAAGTGAACACACCTGTTGAAGAATGTCTTCGGCTTGACCCATCCACGACCGTCCTCTTTTTAACCTGCTGCCCTTCACCTTCCTAATTTCACTATGCAGTGGATGTTGTGTGTTTGCGTTAATTCTGAGGTAGGCACGTGCCCTGCAAACTTGTATTCTCTCTTCAATGGTTGGAAAATCAAGAAGGTAGCGCATCGCCCTGCATGCTGTATCTCTTGTACATCCAAGAATAATGCGCATAGCTTCATTCTGTATCCTTTCCATCCTTTCTATCTGCTTATGGCTGAGAGTCAGGATTGCCATTGCATACTCCAAAACAGACATGACCAGCCCCTCGTACAGAAGATATAGATGGCGCTGCTCACAGTTTGCTGCCGCCATCACCCGCATCGCTGCCAAACCCCGCTTGGCCTTTGTTATCACCTGGTCTATGTGCACATTATAAGCAAGGCTTCGATCAAACCGTATCCCCAGGTAATTCATTGCCTGCGTTTTTTCCACCGTCTCTGAACACAGCATTACAGTTGGTGTTGGATTGTTGACAATATGATTATTCAACGAGAACCAAGTCACTGTTGCCTTTGTTGGGTTGACCATTGCCCCAGCTTCATCACACCAAGTACTTATGCGATTGAGTTCGGTTTGTAGTTCCACAGCAACCTCCTCTCTATCCTTACCCTGACGATACACTAAAACATCATCGGCATACGACAATGTCCTGCCAGGTCCAGTGATCTGCTCACTGGTGATTCTCACTGTGTAGGCGTTGAACAGTACCGGAGATAATGGTGATCAAGGAGGAATGGTTACACAGCTATCTGATTCCCTTGCCGAAGCCTGACAAAGACCACACAAAAATTCAGGGATATCGAATTATAACCATGCAGAATACAATAGGCAATATTAACATTATATAGCCCACACTGTGTCCCAGTGACGTTAACATTGTAGCCCACACTATCACAGTGACGTTAACATTATATAGCCTACACTGTGTCCCAGTGACGTTAACATTATATAACCCACACTGTGTCCCAGAGACGTTAACACTAGCCCACACTGTGTCCCAGAGACGTTAACACTAGCCCACACTGTGTCGCAGTGTCGTCACTGTATACTCACACTGTTTCCCAGTTACATGCAAGCTCCGACAGGCGGACACTTAGAGTATTGCTTTGATGAAGTTGCTCCGTGGCGAAGGAGTTGCGGACACACCTCGTAATGCCGTATACCCGCGTTCGAAACACAGCTGTGTTGGTTTTTTTAATGAAATGGTATGGGTACCAGTCGTTCAGAAACAATGGCAAACTACTGAACGTAAACTTGTCCAAGATTCACGAACAACCAAAAAGTGATGGGGTTGACTGCTGCGTCGTTTAAAGGATATGCAACTAACTCTTTTGTTGTTGATGAACCAGCAACTTCTGCAGCTTCTCGTGTTACAGATGTATTGGTTTTACGTTGCCAGAGTGAACTAAGCAGACTGCCAGAGGGATCTTTATGTACTCTAACTTCAGCCTTTGCTATGTGTTATGGAGAAATAACTCATTCGATAAACAATCGTTATCAAGACGGCAAAGTGCCTTTAATAGGATCCTGCTTAATGTTTCTGCAGTGAGTGCCCAACTCTTTAAATAGAAAGGATAGCACAAGTGTAGTATGATATTGAGATGCAATCTGTGATGTTGCTTTACTGTAGGTTATGCACCGCTGAAGTAAAAACTTTAGGACAGGGGCAAATATATAATGTTTTGAAATTAATAATTGTTTGGGGCAACAGTTGGTGAGGTTTTATGGAATCAGTAGGTTAATAAAACTGTCAGATAGTTCAAATTAATCAGAAAGGAATAATGGTTTTCAAATGGTTGTTTTTGTTTGCTTGATTAATGTAAACTTATGTCTTTTTATTATTGTCATTGCAGACGAATAAGAAACGAATTGTCGATTACCCAAACATCTGGGGTTATGTGAGAGACATCTACCAACTGCCAGGTGTGTCCACAACTGTTGACCAGGAACACATCATGAGGCATTACTTTGTAAGTAGTAGTGGGTGTCCTCTTGTTGTAATAGTAGTAGTCATCTTACAGTTGAAGAAACAGTAGAAGGTAGTAAATAGTAGTAGTCATCGTACAGTTTACCTCTGAAGTCGGAGTGGGTTCCCCTGATGGCGAGGGACACTGTCAATAGAGACACGCAAAATCCAGTCCATCACTACTATAGAAAGTGTGTATGGACTATGCTTGAGGTCAAAGCGAGCGAGCTCAAACAAAATAAAAATCTGACATTTGAAGAAGCAGCAGGAGAAGTAAATACATGTAGTAGTAGTCATCTTACAGTTAAAGAAGCAGCAGGAGAAGTAAATACATGTAGTAGTAGTCATCTTACAGTTAAAGAAGCAGCAGGAGAAGTAAATACATGTAGTAGTAGTCATCTTACAGTTAAAGAAGCAGCAGGAGAAGTAAATACATGTAGTAGTAGTCATCTTACAGTTAAAGAAGCGGTAGAAGAAGTAAATACATGTAGTAGTAGTCATCTTACAGTAAAGAAGCAGCAGGAGAAGTAAATACATGTAGTAGTAGTTCATCTTACAGTTAAAGAAGCAGTAGAAGAAGTAAATACATGTAGTAGTAGTCATCTTACAGTTAAAGAAGCAGCAGGAGAAGTAAATACATGTAGTAGTAGTCATCTTACAGTTAAAGAAGCGGTAGAAGAAGTAAATACATGTAGTAGTAGTCATCTTACAGTTAAAGAAGCAGCAGGAGAAGTAAATACATGTAGTAGTAGTCATCTTACAGTTAAAGAAGCAGCAGGAGAAGGTAAATACATGTAGTAGTAGTCATCTTACAGTTAAAGAAGCGGTAGAAGAAGTTAAATAATGTAGTAGTAGTCATATTACAGTTAAAGAAGCAGCAGGAGAGTAAATACATGTAGTAGTAGTCATCTTACAGTTAAAGAAGCAGCAGGAGAAGTAAATACATGTAGTAGTAGTCATCTTACAGTTAAAGAAGCAGCAGGAGAAGTAAATACATGTAGTAGTAGTCATCTTACAGTTAAAGAAGCAGCAGGAGAAGTAAATACATGTAGTAGTAGTTCATCTTACAGTTAAGAACGGGTAGAAGAAGTAACTAACATGTAGTAGTAGTCAATCTTACAGTTAAAGAAGCAGTAGGAGAAGTAAATACATGTAGTAGCTAGTCATCTTACAGTTAAAGAAGCAGCAGGAGAAGTAAATACATGTAGTAGTAGTCATCTTACAGTTAAAGAAGCAGCAGGAGAAGTAAATACATGTAGTAGTAGTCATCTTACAGTTAAAGAAGCAGACAGGAGAAGTAAATACATGTAGTAGTAGTCATCTTACAGTTAAAGAAGCAGTAGGGAAGTAAATACATGTAGTAGTAGTCATCTTACAGTTAAAGAAGCAGTAGAAGAAGTAAATACATGTAGTAGTAGTCATCTTTACAGTTAAAGAAGCGGTAGAAGAAGTAAATACATGTAGTAGTAGTCATCTTACAGTTAAAGAAGCAGCAGGAGAAGTAAATACATGTAGTAGTAGTCATCTTACAGTTAAAGAAGCCAGTAGGAGAAGTAAATCATGTAGTAGTAGTCATCTTACAGTTAAAGAAGCAGCAGGAGAAGTAAATACATGTAGTAGTAGTCATCTTAACAGTTAAAGGAAGCAAGCAGGAGAAGTAAATACATGTAGTAGTAGTCATCTTACAAGTTAAAGAAGCAGTAGAAGAAGTAAATACATGTAGTAGTAGTCATCTTACAGTTAAAGAAGCAGCAGGAGAAGTAAATACATGTAGTAGTAGTCATCTTACAGTTAAAGAAGCAGCAGGAGAAGTAAATACATGTAGTAGTAGTCATCTTACAGTTAAAGAAGCAGCAGGAGAAGTAAATATACATGTAGTAGTAGTCATCTTACAGTTAAAGAAGCAGCAGGAGAAGTAAATACATGTAGGTAGTAGTCATCTTACAGTTAAGAAGCAGCAGGAGAAGTAAATACATGTAGTAGTAGTCATCTTACAGTTAAAGAAGCAGCAGGAGAAGTAAATACATGTAGTAGTAGTCATCTTCAAGTTAAAGAAGCAGTAGGAAGAAGTAAATACATGTAGTAGTAAGTCATCTTACAGTTAAAGAAGCAGCAGGAGAAAGTAAATACATGTAGTAGTAGTTCATCTTACAGTTAAAGAAGCAGTAGGAGAAAAGTAAATAATGTAGTAGTAGTCATCTTACAGTTAAAGAAGCAGCAGGAGAAGTAAATACATGTAGTAGTAGTCATCTTACAGGTTAAGAAGGCAGTAGGAGAAGTAAATAACATGTAGTAGTAGTCATCTTACAGTTAAAGAAGCAGTAGCAAGAAGTAAATACATGTAGTAGTAGTCATCTTACAGGTTAAAGAAGCAGCAGGAGAAGTAAAATACATGTAGTAGTAGTCATCTTACAGTTAAAGAAGCAGTAGGAGAAGTAAAATACATGTAGTAGTAGTCATCTTACAGTTAAAGAAGCAGTAGAAGAAGTAAATACATGTAGTAGTAGTCATCTTACAGTTAAAGAAGCAGCAGGAGAAGTAATACATGTAGTAGTAGTCATCTTACAGTTAAAGAAGCAGCAGGAGAAGTAAAATACATGTAGTAGTAGTCATCTTACAGTTAAAGAAGCGGTAGAAGAAGTAAATACATGTAGTAGTAGTCATCTTACAGTTAAAGAAGCAGGTAGGAGAAGTAAATACATGTAGTAGTAGTCATCTTACAGTTAAGAAGCAGTAGAAGAAGTAAATACATGTAGTAGTAGTCATCTTACAGTTAAAGAAGCAGCAGGAGAAGTAAATACATGTAGTAGTAGTCATCTTACAGTTAAAGAAGCAGTAGGAGAAGTAAATACATGTAGTAGTAGTCATCTTACAGTTAAAGAAGCAGTAGAAGAAGTAAATACATGTAGTAGTAGTCATCTTACAGTTAAAGAAGCGGTAGAAGAAGTAAATACATGTAGTAGTAGTCATCTTACAGTTAAAGAAGCAGCAGGAGAAGTAAATACATGTAGTAGTAGTCATCTTACAGTTAAAGAAGCAGCAGGAGAAGTAAATACATGTAGTAGTAGTCATCTTACAGTTAAAGAAGCAGCAGGAGAAGTAAATACATGTAGTAGTAGTCATCTTACAGTTAAAGAAGCAGCAGGAGAAGTAAATACATGTAGTAGTAGTCATCTTACAGTTAAAGAAGCAGCAGGAGAAGTAAATACATGTAGTAGTAGTCATCTTACAGTTAAAGAAGCAGCAGGAGAAGTAAATACATGTAGTAGTAGTCATCTTACAGTTAAAGAAGCAGCAGGAGAAGTAAATACATGTAGTAGTAGTCATCTTACAGTTAAAGAAGCAGCAGGAGAAGTAATACATGTAGTAGTAGTCATCTTACAGTTAAAGAAAGCAGCAGGAGAAAGTAAATAAACATGTAGTAGTAGTTCATCTTACAGTTGAAAGAAGCAGTAGGAGAGAGTAAATACATGTAGTAAAGTAAGTCATCTTAAACAGTTAAAAGAAGCAGCAAGCAGGAACAAGAAGTAAAATACATGTAGTTAGTAGTCCATCTTACAGTTAAAGAAGCAGTAGAGAAAGATAAATAACATTGTAGTAGTAGTCATCTTACAGTTAAAGAAGCAGTAAGGAAGAAGGTAAATACATGTAGTTAGTAGTCAATCTTAATCTTACAGTTAAAGAAGCAGCAGAGAAGTAAATACATGTAGTAGTAGTCATCTTACAGTTAAAGAAGCAGCAGGAGAAGTAAATACATGTAGTAGTAGTCATCTTACAGTTAAAGAAGCAGTAGGAGAAGTAAATACATGTAGTAGTAGTCATCTTACAGTTAAAGAAGCAGTAGAGAAGTAAATACATGTATAGTAGTCATCTTACAGTTAAAGAAGCAGCAGAGAGAGTAAATACATGTAGTAGTAGTCATCTTACAGTTAAAGAAGCAGCAGGAGAAGTAAATACATGTAGTAGTAGTCATCTTACAGTTAAGAAGCAGTAGGAGAAGTAAATACATGTAGTAGTAGTCATCTTACAGTTAAAGAAGCAGCAGGAGAAGTAAATACATGTAGTAGTAGTCATCTTACAGTTAAAGAAGCAAGTAGGAAGAAGTAAAATACATGTAGTAGTAGTATCTACATTAAAAAGCAGAGAGAAGTAAATACATGTAAGTATCATCACAGTTAAAGAAGCAGTAGAAGAAGAAATACATGTAGTAGTAGTCATCTTACAGTTAAAGAAGCAGTAGAAGAAGTACATGTAGTAGTAGTCATCTTACAGTAAAGAAGCAGTAGGAGAAGTAAATACATGTAGTAGTAGTCATCTTACAGTTAAAGAAGCAGCAGGAGAAGTAAATACATGTAGTAGTAGTCATCTTACAGTTAAAGAAGCAGCAGGAGAAGTAAATACATGTAGTAGTAGTCATCTTACAGTTAAAGAAGCAGCAGGAGAAGTAAATACATGTAGTAGTAGTCATCTTACAGTTAAAGAAGCAGCAGGAGAAGTAAATACATGTAGTAGTAGTCATCTTACAGTTAAAGAAGCAGCAGGAGAAGTAAATACATGTAGTAGTAGTCATCTTACAGTTAAAGAAGCAGCAGGAGAAGTAAATACATGTAGTAGTAGTCATCTTACAGTTAAAGAAGCAGCAGGAGAAGTAAATACATGTAGTAGTAGTCATCTTACAGTTAAAGAAAGCAGCAGGAGAAGTAAATACATGTAGTAGTAGTCATCTTACAGTTAAAGAAGCAGCAGGAGAAGTAAATACATGTAGTAGTAGTCATCTTACAGTTAAAGAAGCAGCAGGAGAAGTAAATACATGTAGTAGTAGTCATCTTACAGTTAAAGAAGCAGCAGGAGAAGTAAATACATGTAGTAGTAGTCATCTACAGTTAAAGAAGCAGCAGGAGAAGTAAATACATGTAGTAGTAGTCATCTTACAGTTAAAGAAGCAGCAGGAGAAGTAAATACATGTAGTAGTAGTCATCTTACAGTTAAAGAAGCAGCAGGAGAAGTAAATACATGTAGTAGTAGTCATCTTACAGTTAAAGAAGCAGAGAAGAAGTAAATACATGTAGTAGTAGTCATCTTACAGTTAAAGAAGCAGCAGGAGAAGTAAATACATGTAGTAGTAGTCATCTACAGTTAAAGAAGCAGCAGGAGAAGTAAATACATGTAGTAGTAGTCATCTTACAGTTAAAGAAGCAGCAGGAGAAGTAAATACATGTAGTAGTAGTCACTTACAGTTAAAGAAGCAGTAGGAGAAGTAAATACATGTAGTAGTAGTCATCTTACAGTTAAAGAAGCAGCAGGAGAAGTAAATACATGTAGTAGTAGTCATCTACAGTTAAAGAAGCAGCAGGAGAAGTAAATACATGTAGTAGTAGTCATCTTAACAGTTAAGAAGCAGTAGGAAGAAGTAAATACATGTAGTAGTAGTCATCTTACAGTTAAAGAAGCAGCAGGAGAAGTAAATACATGTAGTAGTAGTCATCTTACAGTTAAAGAAGCAGCAGGAGAAGTAAATACATGTAGTAGTAGTCATCTTACAGTAAAGAAGCAGTAGGAAGAAGTAAATACATGTATAGTAGTAGTCATCTTACAGTTAAAGAAGCAGTAGGAGAAGTAAATACATGTAGTAGTAGTCATCTTACAGTTAAAGAAGCAAGCAGGAGAAGTAAATACATGTAGTAGTAGTCATCTTACAGTTAAAAGAAGCAGCAGGAAGAAGTAAAATACATGTAGTATGTAGTCATCTTACAGTTAAAGAAGCAGTAGTGAGAAGATAAATACATGTAGTAGTAGTCATCTTACAGTTAAAGAAGCAGCAGGAGAAGTAAATACATGTAGTAGTAGTCATCTTACAGTTAAGAAGCAGCAGGAGAAGTAAATACATGTAGTAGTAGTCATCTTACAGTTAAAGAAGCAGCAGGAGAAGTAAATACATGTAGTAGTAGTCATCTTACAGTTAAAGAAGCAGCAGGAGAAGTAAATACATGTAGTAGTAGTCATCTTACAGTTAAAGAAGCAGTAGGAGAAGTAAATACATGTAGTATTAGTCATCTTACAGTTAAAGAAGCAGCAGGAGAAGTAATACATGTAGTAGTAGTCATCTTACAGTTAAAGAAGCAGCAGGAGAATAAATACATGTAGTAGTAGTCATCTTACAGTTAAAGAAGCAGCAGGAGAAGTAAATACATGTAGTAGTAGTCATCTTACAGTTAAAGAAGCAGCAGGAGAAGTAAATACATGTAGTAGTAGTCATCTTACAGTTAAAGAAGCAGCAGGAGAAGTAAATACATGTAGTAGTAAGTTCATCTTACAGTTAAAGAAGCAGCAGGAGAAGTAAATACATGTAGTAGTAGTCATCTTACAGTTAAAGAAGCAGCTGAGAAGTAAATACATGTAGTATAGTCATCTTACAGTTAAAGAAGCAGCAGGAGAAGTAAAATACATGTAGTAGTAGTCCATCTTACAGTTAAAGAAGCAGCAGAGAAGTAAATAACATGTAGTAGTAGTCATCTTACAGTTTACAGAAGCAGCAGGAGAAGTAAATACATGTAGTAGTAGTCATCTTACAGTTAAAGAAGCAGCAGGAGAAGTAAATACATGTAGTAGTAGTCATCTTACAGTTCAAAGAAGCAGCAGAGAAGTAAATACATGTAGTAGTAGTCATCTTACAGTTAAAGAAGCAGCAGGAGAAGTAAATACATGTAGTAGTAGTCATCTTACAGTTAAAGAAGCCAGGAGAAGTAAATACATGTAGTAGTAGTCATCTTACAGTTAAGAAGCAGCAGGAGAAGTAAATACATGTAGTATAGTCATCTACAGTTAAAGAAGCAGTAGGAGAAGTAAATACATGTAGTAGTAGTCATCTTACAGTTAAAGAAGCAGCAGGAGAAGTAAATACATGTAGTAGTAGTCATCTTACAGTTAAAGAAGCAGCAGGAAGAAGTAATACATGTAGTAGTAGTCATCTTACAGTTAAAGAAGCAGCAGGAGAAGTAATACATGTAGTAGTAGTCATCTTACAGTTAAAGAAGCAGCAGGAGAAGTAAATACATGTAGTAGTAGTCATCTTACAGTTAAAGAAGCAGTAGAAGAAGTAAATACATGTAGTAGTAGTCATCTTACAGTTAAAGAAGCAGCAGGAGAAGTAAATACATGTAGTAGTAGTCATCTTACAGTTAAAGAAGCAGCAGGAGAAGTAAATACATGTAGTAGTATCATCTTACAGTTAAAGAAGCAGCAGGAGAAGTAAATACATGTAGTAGTAGTCATCTTACAGTTAAAGAAGCAGCAGGAGAAGTAAATACATGTAGTAGTAGTCATCTTACGTTAAAGAAGCAGTAGAAGAAAGTAAATACATGTAGTAGTAGTCATCTTACAGTTAAAGAAGCAGCAGGAGAAGTAAATACATGTAGTAGTAGTCATCTTACAGTTAAAGAAGCAGCAGGAGAAGTAAATACATGTAGTAGTAGTCATCTTACAGTTAAAGAAGCAGCAGGAGAAGTAAATACATGTAGTAGTAGTCATCTTACAGTTAAAGAACAGCAGGAGAAGTAAATACATGTAGTAGTAGTCATCTTACAGTTAAAGAAGCAGAGAAGAAGTAAATACATGTAGTAGTCATCTACAGTTAAAGAAGCAGTAGAAGAAGTAAATACATGTAGTAGTAGTCATCTTACAGTTAAAGAAGCAAGTAGGAAGAAGTAAATACATGTAGTAGTAGTCATCTTACAGTTAAAGAAGCAGTAGAAGAAGTAAATACATGTAGTAGTAGTCATCTTACAGTTAAAGAAGCAGTAGAAGAAGTAAATACATGTAGTAGTAGTCATCTTACAGTTAAAGAAGCAGTAGGAGAAGTAAATACATGTAGTAGTAGTCATCTTACAGTTAAAGAAGCAGCAGGAGAAGTAAATACATGTAGTAGTAGTCATCTACAGTTAAAGAAGCAGTAGAGAAGTAAATACATGTAGTAGTAGTCATCTTACAGTTAAAGAAGCAGCAGGAGAAGTAAATACATGTAGTAGTAGTCATCTTACAGTTAAAGAAGCAGCAGGAGAAGTAAATACATGTAGTAGTAGTCATCTTACAGTTAAAGAAGCAGCAGGAGAAGTAAATACATGTAGTAGTAGTCATCTTACAGTTAAAGAAGCAGCAGGAGAAGTAAATACATGTAGTAGTAGTCATCTTACAGTTAAAGAAGCAGCAGGAGAAGTAAATACATGTAGTAGTAGTCATCTTACAGTTAAAGAAGCAGTAGAAGAAGTAAATACATGTAGTAGTAGTCATCTTACAGTTAAAGAAGCAGTAGGAGAAGTAAATACATGTAGTAGTAGTCATCTTACAGTTAAAGAAGCAGTCAGGAGAAGTAAATACATGTAGTAGTAGTCATCTTACAGTTAAAGAAGCAGTAGAAGAAGTAAATACATGTAGTAGTAGTCATCTTACAGTTAAAGAAGCAGCAGGAGAAGTAAATACATGTAGTAGTAGTCATCTTACAGTTAAAGAAGCAGCAGGAGAAGTAAATACATGTAGTAGTAGTCATCTTACAGTTAAAGAAGCAGTAGAAGAAGTAAATACATGTAGTAGTAGTCATCTTACAGTTAAGAAGCAGTAGGAGAAGTAAATACATGTAGTAGTAGTCATCTTACAGTTAAAGAAGCAGCAGGAGAAGTAAATACATGTAGTAGTAGTCATCTTACAGTTAAAGAAGCAGCAGGGAGAAGTAAATACATGTAGTAGTAGTCATCTTACAGTTAAAGAAGCAGCAGGAGAAGTAATACATGTAGTAGTAGTCATCTTACAGTTAAAGAAGCAGTAGAAGAAGTAAATACAGTAGTAGTAGTCATCTTACAGTTAAAGAAGCAGCAGGAGAAGTAAATACATGTAGTAGTAGTCATCTTACAGTTAAAGAAGCAGTAGGAGAAGTAAATACATGTAGTAGTAGTCATCTTACAGTTAAAGAAGCAGCAGAGAGAAGTAAATACATGTAGTAGTAGTCATCTTACAGTTAAGAAGCAGCAGGAGAAGATAAAATACATGTAGTAGTAGTCCATCTTACAGTTAAAGAAGCAGCAGTAGAAGTAAATGACATGTAGTAGTAGTCATCTTACAGTTAAAGAAGCAGTAGAAGAAGTAAATACATGTAGTAGTAGTCATCTTACAGTTAAAGAAGCAGCAGGAGAAGTAATACATGTAGTAGTAGTCATCTTACAGTTAAAGAAGCAGCAGAGAAGTAAATACATGTAGTAGTAGTCATCTTACAGTTAAAGAAGCAGCAGGAGAAGTAAATACATGTAGTAGTAGTCATCTTACAGTTAAAGAAGCAGCAGGAGAAGTAAATACATGTAGTAGTAGTCATCTTACAGTTAAAGAAGCAGCAGGAGAAGTAAATACATGTAGTAGTAGTCATCTTACAGTTAAAGAAGCAGCAGGAGAAGTAAATACATGTAGTAGTAGTCATCTTACAGTTAAAGAAGCAGCAGGAGAAGTAAATACATGTAGTAGTAGTCATCTTACAGTTAAAGAAGCAGCAGGAGAAGTAAATACATGTAGTAGTAGTCATCTTACAGTTAAAGAAGCAGCAGGAGAAGTAAATACATGTAGTAGTAGTCATCTTACAGTTAAAGAAGCAGTAGAAGAAGTAAATACATGTAGTAGTAGTCATCTTACAGTTAAAGAAGCAGCAGGAGAAGTAAATACATGTAGTAGTAGTCATCTTACAGTTAAAGAAGCAGCAGGAGAAGTAAATACATGTAGTAGTAGTCATCTTACAGTTAAAGAAGCAGTAGAAGAAGTAAATACATGTAGTAGTAGTCATCTTACAGTTAAAGAAGCAGTAGAAGAAGTAAATACATGTAGTAGTAGTCATCTTACAGTTAAAGAAGCAGCAGGAGAAGTAAATACATGTAGTAGTAGTCATCTTACAGTTAAAGAAGCAGTAGAAGAAGTAAATACATGTAGTAGTAGTCATCTTACAGTTAAAGAAGCAGCAGGAGAAGTAAATACATGTAGTAGTAGTCATCTTACAGTTAAAGAAGCAGTAGGAGAAGTAAATACATGTAGTAGTCATCTTACAGTTAAAGAAGCAGCAGGAGAAGTAAATACATGTAGTAGTAGTCATCTTACAGTTAAGAAGCAGTAGAGAAGTAAATACATGTAGTAGTAGTCATCTTACAGTTAAAGAAGCAGTAGGAGAAGTAAATACATGTAGTAGTAGTCATCTTACAGTTAAAGAAGCAGCAGGAGAAGTAAATACATGTAGTAGTAGTCATCTTACAGTTAAAGAAGCAGCAGGAGAAGTAAATACATGTAGTAGTAGTCATCTTACAGTTAAAGAAGCAGCAGGAGAAGTAAATACATGTAGTAGTAGTCATCTTACAGTTAAAGAAGCAGCAGGAGAAGACGGTACTACCTGGCTTCTGTTAGCGCCGAATGTTGGGAGGCGCTTACCAAACCCGACACCCCACATTGTGCCAACGGCTTCTGGCGGAAGAGCGCAATTGGGAGGGTACAAGCCTTATCCTGGTGCGAGGAAATGCAACCCAAAGACAAAATAGTCATGACAGGGCAGACGAGGCCCTAAGCCTTGGTTGGTAGCTGGTCTAGGATCGAAGCTCCGACAGGCGGAAAGTTAGAGCATTGCTTTGCTGATCCGGCAGATTCTGCAGCTTGTCTTGTTCCAGATGTATAGGTGTTACCTTTCCTCTGGAGTGAACTAGGCAGGCCGAGAGAGGAATCATGCTGCATGGGCAACACATGGTTTCTTTATTTTAGCCCAGGCTTTGTGCTATGGAGAAGCAATAACTCCATCCCTGGTCTTAACCGTTCTCGGAAAAAGACAAAGGAGAAAATGATTGCAGATAAAGCACACACAGAGCGTGAGAGACGTAAGATGTTGCACAATGGTGGAAATGACCATGTTTTCACATGCATCTACAGTGGGCAAACATTTTCAGCAAGAATTGGCCTTACCAGCCACACTCGCCACCGCCATGGATCGTAGTTATTAAACCTTTTTGAAGCACAATGTACCGAACTATCGTCTGTCAAGACGGAAAGGTGCCAATGAATGAATGAATCAATGATTACAGTTGAAGAAGCAATAGACAGGTAGGTAAGTAGGTACTTACATACATAGGTAGGTAGGTACTTACTTACTTACACAGGTAGGTAGGTAGGTACTTACATAGGTCGGTAGGTAGGTAAGTACTTACTTACATAGGTAGCTAGGTAGCCATACATGTTCTTCTTCATTAATCACATTCTCCCAGTATGTTGTTTCAAATATAGTCACGTGTTCTCACTAGATGTGTCTCTTCTTTACAGGAAAGTCACAAGCATATTAACCCAACAGGCATTGTTCCAGTAGGCCCTGACCTTGACCTCGTTGCAGCTCATGGTAGAGAAAAATTGTGACAGGTTATGGTGTGTCTTCAATGGAATGTAGTCAGATTTTATCAGTCATATCATATAGTTGGAATGTAACAAGTTATGTCTCTGGAGAAGGATGATTGGAAAAGTGTATAGGATAATGCTGGTCCGAAAGTTGCACCAAACTTTATAATCTGTCTCTCTCCACTCTTGCACCCACCCAAAAAGAACGTGTCCAATTCACCATAGTAAAATTTTTATTTTTTCAATTGTTTTTACCACGAGAACAATCTTCAAATTATTGTATTTACCAGTACAAAATAAACCAGTGCTGCAATCTCCCCTTCAAACATCACTAGCATGTTCATATGAACGCCCATAGCCACACATCCAATAAATATACCAGAAAATTAGTGTCCTGCATAAATATTACACTTGTTGCATTATCTAACTAAGCATGCAATCAATTGCGGATCAAAGACAAACTCCCATAGCTACAAATATTACATTAACTCCTTATCATGTGCATCATCTCATTGCTGCTAGTACACTGCTTCCAGCCAGTACAACAAAATATAGTTTATATGCTCAAGATGTATATTTGAAATGTCTGTACACAAATACTGCTTACTTCAGCACAAGAGTACCAACATGCTGCACCCTCTATTTCTCTTAGTGGAATATTTCTATTAAGGATTTTCCTGTCCATAACTTTTCTGTGTCTAAAAGGAAATAATTTCACCCAAGTTGATCGTTTGTTTCTTTGCAATCATTGGATTGAGATTCACATTTTTAAAATGGACCTACTCTAAAATGGGTACCAGGCCTTGGGGAAAATACACATCAACCATTGGACGCCAATTGGTCGCTCTTTGTAATGCATAAACTTATGACAAATGTTACATTGGTGCCATTAACTGCTATATGATTTATCTATTTGTTTACAACATAATGATTGCTCTGTTTAACTGATCATTAAATTTAGACATCGTGAATTGAAACTATTAAGTCTGGAAAAACTTCACTGAGTATATTCCTTGATTCGCAACAAGCTGCACATGTCAGGGGGATTCCTACATTCGCATAGCCATGTGTCAGGGTGGCTACATTCGCAACATATCACAAGTACATGTCAGAGTGGATTCCTAGATTTGCAACGGATGTTTTAAATACCTAAAGGAAATTATAAATTATATCAAATGGAAGATGCACAACAGATTAAGAACAGAAGACAAGCAAAAGCAGCATTTCAGTCACTATCATTGAATGTAAGAGTGCCGAAAAGCTATATAGAACCTTTTTTGTTTGCTGTATGGCAGTGAAATTTGGAATGTAAATGATCAGATTAGGGTAGAATGTTTGGGTAGAACAGTTTCTATGGTGGCTATTGTCCTGCGTTAGGGTTGCTTTATAATGTGATAAATTAAATTGTACTCAGTTTTCACACATCTTGAGGCACAGCTTTGAGCAACAGAGATGTTGTTCCCGAGACAAATGTTGCAAATTCCTCAGACTGCCAGAGTAAGTAACGATTGCCTAAAAGAGTCTAATGAAACGATTACACAATAATAAGAAAGAAATAACTTTCTTGGGGCATCTGATGAGAATAGAGGCATTGGAGTTCGTGAAAGAAAGGAAGAGAGGGAGACAAAGAAAAATTATGCTGGATGGACAGATGGTATATAGCATGTAGAAAGAATATCAGTTTATCCAGAACACGAGAGATGCCAGTTGGCAGGGCACTTGATGATGACCACACAGAACCGTGTTTGGGTAGAACAGACACCAGGAGGGAAGCGCCATAATTAACCTAACTTGGAGAAAAAAATAAAGGCAGTAAAAGTAGACTGCACGCAACCGTTATTTCTCTTTTCGGGCCATTCATTTATTTAGTAGCATGTCCTTTACAGAACCTCGCTCCCATAATAACCTTCCGGAAAACTCGGTGGTAAGCAAGATGTCCTGCGTCTGATACACCCATCTGGAGATCATCCGCCACATCCTGCACCCATCTTCTCTTTGGCTTCCTCTTCCCAGGGATATACCCCTCCATTATTGTTCTCTCCAAACTTTCGTGACGTTTCTAGTGACCAAAATATTTCAATTTTCTTTAGTTTATCGTCTTTAATAGCTAACCTTCTTCAATGTTCAGCTCTTTTGAGCCATACTGGAAAAGAATTTGTCAAATTCCTACAATAAAACCCCAGCAAATTAAAAAAAAAATATACACAGTTGCCATCTTTGCTCTTAAACAACAATTTATGGAGTAGTTAGAAGAAACTGTAGGGAAATCCTTTAAAGATATGGAGCAAATGCACAGTAAGAACAAACGAATGCTCAGAATTCTTCACCATAAGATCCGGAGGTTGCATACCAGCCTATTAAAGAAACCAGCTAAACCGACATGAAAAACTGACAAATACACACCTATTTGAAGATGATCAAGCATTAAAGCAGAACTATGAACGAAGATTACCACATAATTAACATCCAAACTGAAGCAATAGCAAATCAGAATATGAGAAGCCCATGAACGATCACTGTTCCGCCGTTTATGCTTCACCCTGAAGGTATAAGAATCTCTGAGTGCATTCCTCCATTTGTCATTACATACTTATTCGGTGCTAAAGTAGGTATGGGTGGCATACAATTGGAAGTAAGGGGTGTGTGTCAGCGTTTGAAACAACGTCGTCACTGCATTATAAACACACCATCTCTGTTACAACAGATAACAGTGTAATAATCCCCATGGCAACTTGGAGGGTGATGGACATTGAGGCTGATGTGACCACATTACTCTGCTGCTGCTGCGAGGGGGGGGGGGGCCGGTACATTTTTTGCACGCTTGGCCACTAACCACCAGCTCAATGGCCCAGTTTGATGATTTACTGTGTTCTTGCATTTACCCCACTTAACTCCTCAGACTCGTCTATAGTTCTGCGAGATAAATATTTTATAGAAGCGTAATTCGAAACAGGTTACAAAGCCTTAGTGTAGATTATGCTTCTCCGTAACCCTTGGATCTGACAGTTATTTTGTGTTTTTCCTATCTCAGGATGAGGCCGTCAAGAATATCTCTTTCCATAAGTGTAAAACTATTGCAAACACGGTGCCTCTTCTATTTGTAGAGCTGCTAGACTTGGCTAACCAGGATGTTAGCGTTCATTCATTTGGCTGTCCTGTTTTCAGTTTCTTCATTTCTGAGCTTCATTCTTCAGGTATCCACGTTTCTGTTTAATGGAAGATTTCACTTGTCCAGGTGTGAGGCACAATTACAATCTACATTGGATCCTACTGGTGTCAGGAGTCGTTAAGTAATTTTATTTGTATTAACATATAGTTAAAAAAACGAAAAAAACAATTACATTTCTACAAAATCTAGCATCTCAATATATTTGGAATTACAGAACAATTGGCCTCTTTTTCTTTTAAATAGTAGTGATAAATTGTAGTCAATTTCAAACTTCCTTTGAGGCACAGTTTCGCTGATGACAATTGTCCTGTGTTAGTTGCTTTACAATGTGATAATTAATTTGTACTCCGTTTTCACACATCTTTAGGCACAATTCTTTTTCACTTTATAAACAGTAAATATGCAGCTTTGAAAAGATGACAATGTGCAGTTTGTAGCACAGGATGATAATTAATGCTAGTATGAAGTGTTCTTGCTGATATAATAATGTCTCAAATAAGTTGCAGAAGGATGCTAAAATGATAAATGAATCTGAATGTATAAAATGAACATGATCTAGCTACAACAATTTGAGCGAAGGAAAGAAAAGCATAAATAAACAAACAACCAAAGAGGCAAATGAATTCACAGGGAGGTAAATCAAGCCAGACTTCCTGTCTGTTATGTGTGCACTATTGCCTGAGTTTCTGTTCTGTCCCTGTATCTCGAAGGTTCCCGAGCCTTTGTTATTTGTGTGGTGGTTATTTTTGTCCTCCTCGTCAACAACACCTGTTTTATAATAAAAACAAAAGCAAAATTTTAACACCTGTTTAAGTCTTTTATCAGGTAATTTATGTGTAAATTTGGGCACTCTTCCGACACACGGGTCTAAATAGTTCTGCAGTGAATAAGTTATTAGGGTTAGGGTTAGGGTTAGTGTTAGTTATATAAAATTATTCACTGCAGAACTATTTAGACCCGTCAGTCGGAAGAGTGCCTAAATTTGTGATTGTTGTCTAGCACCAAATATTTCTTTTGAATTCTGTAATCTTGAGTTGTTGCAGATGATTGCTATTTTATTCAATGAAAAAACACAAAACAAATAATAATTTTCGGTATGGGAGGATTATCACAAGTATTCACAACTAACTTGCGGATGTCACTAACCTTTACTTGCAACATTTGCTACTGAAGAAGAAGCATCTACAGGTTGGCCTAGAATGTTATGCCAATTATTAACAATAAACTTTTCTGTAACTCCAAAGAAGCATATGGTCTTGTAACACTTCTACGTTGTTGCCGTGTGGTCTCAGTGTTGTTTCTGTTCTGGGTGTTTTCCAGTCCACCATTATCATCATTATCAAGGTTCTAAAAGAGGGTAGTCACTCTTTGCCATCTCACTGCTTTTAATCCTAAGTAAGCCAGGCCACATAGATTTCCTTTGTTTTTTTGTCATCAATTTTGCCTGGTGTCACTAATTCAAGATTTGACTCTTCATAACATACCTAAAATATCGAATTTAATCAATTGACGGTTTTATGTTTGTTTCTTATAGAATTCTCGTTTTCTGTCTGTTGAAAATTGTGTAACTATTACTGACATCTGACCAATGAACTTATTTGCCTTGTTGCATATCACATAAGACTAAAGCTATTAAACTACTTGTTGTGTCCATATCTGATCTTGCAGTTGTAAAGATGTAGTTTGGTTGCTTGGTGGGTAGGTGGTCCTCGTGTGCACATACTCATATATATATCCCAGCTGTCATACAAAAGAAAGGTAATCTCACTGTCATCATCAATGCTGTCATCATCAGTACTATCATCAATACTGTCATCATCCACAATTCCGTCAATCAGAAATGGAGCGCTGTCATGATTCTCAAGCCTCCTGCTGTGTATTTTGTGATTCATGGACTGTAGGAGCAAACTATGATGAGCTTGCAGGCAGCAGAGATTGTTTTTCAGATGAGCTGTGAGTACCTTGGATTGCTAGAGCAAGGCTGGAGTAAACAAACCGTACTTGAAAGAGGCCAAGTTGAACATTATATACAACAATAAGAAAGAGTTCAAAAGAAAGTTGACCATTATATACAACAATATTTCAGTGAGGCATTGGAAAACTGTGGTGACTATAGCGCTGAAAGATGCAGACCAAGAGAAGTAATGCTTGGCTGTCTAAGATAGATAGAAATAATACTCGTGGAATTCATCCAGAACACCTAGATCTGTGGAAGGACATGAATGCTTACGCCACTTTGCAAGGCATAGGAAAACTGATGAGAGATCCAGTAGACACCCTTGAAAAGGCAGACCAGGAAATGCTTGATGGTCTTAAGATGGTAGTAACGAGCAATATTAATAGAATTGATCCAGAACACCAAAGACCAAGATCTGTTAAGGACACAAATTCTGATGCCACTTTTCTAGGCATATGATGAGTCCCATGGCTGATACTGCCATTTGGACGTGAAGTGCCTTTACATATTTTAGCCGTGACAATGATGTGAGGTGGCCAATTCCTTTCCTTTGCAAACAGTTCCAAGAAAATTGGTATCCATCTCAATGAGCCTGGGTCAAATCCTGTCGTTTTTGGGATTGAACCAGGAACTTTCATTGGACATGTAAGTACAAAACTCATATGCCACCATAATTGGAGATTGAACCAGGAACTTTCCTTGGACATGTAAGTACCAAACTCCTATGCCACCATAGTTACAGTTTTCAGAATAAAGCTTATTAACGGATTCAGCGCCGAAGGATAATATATCGCAAAATGTGACCTCTCATTCGCACTGAAGGACACCACACTAGGGTCATCGTGTTATTTGGTTTCTTTCGTGGTAACTTCTGCAATGCCATTGCTCAACTGACATGATAATACATGTACTTGTTCATTTGGTAGTGTACCATGTTTGGTCTAAACCTACGTTTTGTTTGGCACTGAATCAGTTAAATACTGTATTCACAGACATTAAATATAATCTGGTAAATATATGACCTAAAAAGAATTCTGACCTTTAAACTGGTAAAACGCTTGAAATCCGGTTGAGTCATAAATGTCATTAGATCTGAAGGTAACTCGAAAAAAGGGACCATCTGACCAGATTTCTCGCTTCTCTTTGGGCGGCTGCCCACATAGCCTGGTCATTTTCCTGTCCTCCGTATCAGCAAAGTTGGAGAATGACACATAATCACTTTTTGTACTTTCCTCACATCTGTAACAAATGTGTAATTCAACATTTTGACAGATCTATAACAAATGTTAACGTTAGATTATAACACTGGCAAGGAAATCTGATGTAAATAAATATATTAGAAGATAATGGTCCACATTTATCTATATTAGAATTGTGACTTGTTTCTGAGATAAATGTTGTGAACACCTTGAGTACATGCAAAGAGGTCGGTGAAAGCAGAACATTAGTATACTACCATCAGAAAGAAACAATATTCCTTGAATCATGTAATAAGAAAAACAGAATAATAACTGCAAGCAGTGGGAGAGGCAGATCAAGTCCACGAGAAATTAAGCTGGAGGGCATAAACAGTGACATGGATAAATAATAATGAGTCAGAACACCAGGAGTCCAAGATTTGTGAAGAGTCCAACATTTATCAAGAGTCCAAGATTTGTCTAGATAAATGAAATGGCAACGCAAGTCGGCAGGGCACATGATGACTTGTGATCTCAAGGTATTCACTCTAAAGACAATCATGAAGTTTATGAACGTTCTAAAGACCATCATGAAGTTTATGAACATTCTAAAGACCAGCATGACGTTTATGAACATTCTAAAGACCAGCATGACGTTTATGAACATAGACCAGCATGGAGTTTATGAACATTCTAAACACCAGCATGACGTTTATGAACATAGACCAGCATGGAGTTTATGAACATTCTAAAGACCAGCATGACGTTTATGAACATAGACCAGCATGGAGTTTATGAACATTCTAAAGACCAGCATGACGTTTATGAACATAGACCAGCATGGAGTTTATGAACATTCTAAACACCAGCATGACGTTTATGAACAAATCACTCTACCATATTTAGCTTGTATTGTCACTGTCAACTGTCATTTACTGTCAATAGTACATTGCGGTGTATGGCAGGGGGTCTTGGAGCCTGAGGAATTAGGGCTGCCTGGCTAGTGCAGTCGCCGCAAACTGTGCAGGTTAGAGTTTTCTTTATGCCCCGGACAGAAAAAAAACACACCTTACAGAGGATTCGAACCCGGGTCTCACGAAGGAGAATCTGGCATTCTAGCCACTCGGCCAATCGCTCCTTACTTGTATTCTCCTTACATATTCTTGTGAAAGTAATGTAATGGTTTCATCGTGCCTTCCACATCTACATAAATGTACATGCTCTAATTGTTCTATTATAGATCATCATGTAGCAGATCCTTTGTAGAACGTCGCTCTCATCATGGGCCGCTGAAAAATGTCTACAATGTGTCCTCTTTCCTTGCCAGTTCTCCTGCCTCATACACCCTCATGCCCAAGATGTCTATAATGTGTCCTCTTTCCTTGCCATTTCTTCTGCCTCATACACCCTCATGCCCAAGATGTCTACAATGTGTCCTCTTTCCTTGCCAGTTCTCCTGCCTCATACACCCTCATGCCCAAGATGTCTATAATGTGTCCTCTTTCCTTGCCATTTCTTCTGCCTCATACACCCTCATGCCCAAGATGTCTACAATGTGTCCTCTTTCCTTGCCAGTTCTCCTGCCTCATACACCCTCATGCCCAAGATGTCTATAATGTGTCCTCTTTCCTTGCCAGTTCTCATTCCTCATACACCCTCATTCCCAAGATGTCTACAATGTGTCCTCTTTCCTTGCCAGTTCTCATTCCTCATACACTCTCATGCCCAAGATGTCTACAATGTGTCCTCTTTCCTTGCCAGTTCTCATTCCTCATACACCCTCATGCCCAAGATGTCTACAATATGTTCTCTTTCCATCTTCATGATGCTAGGCCATTGCCTCTTCTTCCATGAACCATGTTTTTACTCTCGATTCTTTCCAAACCACTGATGTAACATGGCCAAAATATCTCAGTTTCTAACACATTCTGTCCTTTATGAGTCAGTTTTCTTCAGTGTTATCTTGTGATATCACGTTTACTTCGTCTTGATCAATCGTATTCTAAGAACTTGTCTAATATTTAAGTTCAAGAGCCCTGATTTTCTTCTTTAGTGATCACTCGTGGATAATAATTTGAGACTTACAAAAGCCCTGAACCCCACTAGTAATGATTCACAACTTTTAAGAGACCTTTAAAGTGTACCTTTTGTTGTTTTTATCCAAGAAGGCTTGTTATGTTATCCACTACCTACTGATGATATTACCGTTTCCTCTGGTTTCATATTTTATAAACAGTATCCGCAGCTGATCTAGAACATGACACTTTCAAGTTATAGATGGAAACCCTACCCTCAAACCACTTCGTTATCATGATAGCCACAAGGAAACCTCAAACTAGTAAAGCCAGTTCAGGGCAGATGGGGTATTAAATGTTAAGGCCTTCACATATTCATGCCAAAAGGCCTGTACCTATTCTAATAAGAAGACATTCTGAACACTATTCGTTACCTATTGTAGGATCAATGGAGAGGACCCCATGGCCGGACTGATCACAAAAGAATAAACCTGTTGCCAATGGTGTGGATTTAAGCTACTGCTACTCCATGGGTTGAAGAGTGCCCTTTTAGACGCACAATTAACAAAATATCATCCGTGAATAGGGCAAGATGGCAGTGTAGTGCAGTACATTATTATTATTATTATTATTATTATTATTATTATTATTATTATTATTATTATTATTATTATTATTATTATTATTATTATTAAACAAGAGAATGTTGGGTAAAAATAAACTCACGGTACATGCACCAAAAATGTCAGAGAGACTTGGAGAAATTAATTTTGCTATGACAGAACGCAAATGTGCGGGAATAAAAAAGACGAGCGAAGAAGATAAAACCACAACTGGATACAAACCTTGGATTGATACCATCGACGTCAAAATCTAAGAAGGTAATGTGGACGCGTTCCTTGCCCCGCCCGTAGAACAGATAGTGGCACTCTGTGTTCCTTGGATACAGGCCGTTGTAGTTTGGTGAGGTAATTTCCCCGTATGGCTTCACCGAGCTTTGGTAGTTAAATGCACAAGCTGAAGTGAAAATATATAATTTTATTTTATGTCCATACATGTGCATGCACGAACATATAGAAATATATGCGGATACTCACTAATGGATGCTCCTGGCTTCGCACGCGGTTGCTCTCTGAGTCTTTCTCACTAACTCACACATTGGTGCAAGCAAAGAACCCTTTTACATGCTATAAGGCGATTTGGGCATATCGTGCTAGGCCCATATTCATCTCGTCTCATCTTGTTCCTCTTATACCTTGCGGTGTTGAGGTGAAGCATAAACAACGGGAGAGTGCCCATCCATCATCTCATCAGGTTCCTCTTGTACCTGGGGGTGTCGAGGTGAGGCATAAACAACGGGAGAGTGCCCGATTATGGGCTTCATGCATCGTGTTATTCCCTCTGTCCATCGTTTACATGGTCGGCCTCTTCTGGTTCCGTTTCGTTTGTATATCATTGCTTGTTGTAATATACTGTTGTTAGTTGGTAACCTAGTTACATGGCCAAACCATTTAACTGGTTTTCTGGTGAAATCTAGCGCTGCTAAAACCCCAACTTTAGTCCTGATTTCTTAATTTATAATTCTCTTTTTTCTTGATACGTTGAGTATTCTTCTCAGGAACCTCATTTCCAATGTTGAAAGTTCTTTTCTCTTTTTCTGTCATTGTCCAGGTTTGACATTGGTAACTTAGGAAGACGTTGTAGAGTGCTTTTTTAAAGTATCAATTGAAACGTGTTTGTTCTTTATTGGTGCCATTTGTCTAATGAATTGGTTTGCCTTATTGCATCTACTTTCGGTCTCGTCTTTTGATTTGCCATTTAATGATCCTATTCTTGAAGCTATTTACTTGTTTCAGTGGGTGTTCTTTTAAATGATTTGTTTGTTTTTTCTTCTTTAGTTATAATCATTACCTATGTTTTATTTATGCTAATTTTCATGTTATGCTCCTTTCACACTTCGTGTAGGCTGCTTATGTGGACTTGTATTGGCCCATTTTGTTATAGACAAATCGGTACTTGAGAGGTAATGAGGTCAATATCTTGGGAAATGAAAGCGACTGACGTGACATTGACCTCACGACATTTCCTGGTACCCATTTTAGGTTGCAGTGATCTCTAGGGACTATGTTGAGAAAAACACACTCTTTCTGATTCACACTATTCAACCACTATTGTAAGAAGTTATTCGTAAAATTCCCATCTATGACTTCCTTTAGTATTGCATACAATAAGTCACTATCATAGATCGCCTTTGACCGAGTCAATATGAAAAAAAAACTGTGGAAAGTGCTCGAAAATTACGGTGTAATCAGACTGATGATCGATAACATCGGGACTGTGCATCAAAAACAGTGAATGTGCAGTACAAACAAATATCGGCATGACACACTGGTTCCATGCAGCGTCAGCATGTATGTATGTCCTTTATTTGTTCGCGAACGGCCCATCCGATTGAGATGAAATTTTCTACACGCCTTCCTTTCATTCCAGCGCTGCCAACTGTGATATTTTGTTAGTGTGAAATCGCCTGCTTACTCAGTATTATTTCATTTTTCATTTTTCATTATAATTTCATATATCTCAGGGGACCTAACTC